>JBBPNB010000442.1:0-18232 GCA_038090635.1 Rubroboletus satanas
CTCCGACGGACGCTCCAGATGGAGATTAGCAACCGCGTTAAGCGGATTCAAAAACTAAGCAGGCTCCCTTGGCTTTAAAAAATACTGCTAGAAGTGTGTGGGTCCAAGAACTGTTGGCACGTCCCCACCCCCTTGAAATGTTGCTTATCTAGCTTTGTCTCGCATTTTCGAAATCTTATAGTTTGGTGGCCCTAGCATGAAGTGAAAAATGACGTTGCTGTGCCCCTTCTTGGAGTGATGCGTTCTGACAGGCCCCACGTAAAGTGGCGACTTGATGCGAAAATGCATTTTGGTTTATTTTTACTTTTGGGAAATGAAGATTCTGACGTTTTGTGGAAAGAGAAAAAAAAAAAAAACAACAAAAAACGTCCGTTTCCGCACTCGCACTCTCAAGCTCGGTTTCGCGATGCCGCCGCATACCGATATAATACAACATGGTAATATAGCAATGAATGGTAACAGCAAATCAAAGCAGTTCGAGTATGTACACACAGGAAACAGTAGGATGTGGATATACCTATGGTTTGCGTGACAGAGCAAAATAGATAAAGAAAAGAGTATCAAGGGCGACGGGTGGCAGGCAAGAACGCCGTGCACCACCACAAAATACGTACAAGGGAGAGCGCACTGGCAACTCTAGGGGAATCGGTGGTGAAATAGGGAAGTGGGAGAGGAACCAACAAACCAAAACCAGAAGAAACCAGAAGAGATTCCATCCTATCTTTTTACATACATAATCCAAGTCTTCCCCGTTCATTGAAGTGTCGTCTGGCAGGTCGCTATCAATGCCGATCGCCCGTGTGTCGTGGGTGTTGCATCACGTCAAGAAATCGGGCCCACTCGGCTTGACTAAGGGAGGCGCCCCACATAGTCTCCTCTTCCGTCGCCGTCGGATATGAGTAGGGGTATCGCCCAAGAGTGGGGTCACCCGACATGTAAGGTTGCCGCGATGGGTCAGGGTAAGACGGACGTGACGGGTCGACGAAGTTTCGCGAGGACGCTGGTTCGGGGTATGAGGGCCGAGAATATGATTCGGAGTAAGATGTGGATGCGCGGGTATCAGGGTAAGGATTCCCGGACACGGTTCCAGGGGGGCGAGCGGTGTCACCAAACGTGTGACGGGTAGGTTCTACGGGATAGGTAGCCCTAGGTGCGTCGGAGTATAATTGCGATTGCGATTGTGAAGATTGGGGTGGAGCGACAGAGTATGTCAGGGGGGACGAACTGGACGGCGCGGCGGTAATCCCTGGCGTAGATATCGGCTGGACGGGGGGCGCCTGAACACCTGCATATCCGACGAGCGAGGAAGAAGTTCCAGCCGGCTTGCCCGATCCTGCTCCGTAATCCGCTGACCCTCGGGGCTGGGAATTGCCCCCCTGTGGACTCCCCGAGTTGCCAGTGGCAGGCGAACTGACATATCCCGGCGCGCTAGGTGAATCAACCGCGTTCACCCTGGGATATTTTGGAGAATCATGGTACGGGAATGCGAGCGTTTTGACAAGGCTCAGCACACGGCCTTTCAAGCGCTCTCGCTCCTGTTCATCTTCATTTGCAAAGTCCTGACTGTACAACGGTGCAAGTGCGCGGAGGATGTCGAGCGCTTTATCAGCGACCGGTGTGCCCCGGCTGAGTTCCAGGGCTGTCAACGCCTTCTGGATATTTGCGCGGAATAATGATGCACCAGGCTGATCGGGGTTTGAAATCAATTGGAACGAGAAAAACATGGCGGAGCTGAATACGTGGAATGGCCCCCAGTTCATGTGCCCTGGAACCGCCAACGACGCATTCGCAAGGAAATCGGGACGGGCTTGGCCCACGAGTGTGATTAGTTTGTCAGCAGCACCGACGGCGATGTCGAGGGAGATGATATGACGTTCGCGCTTAGTATCCTTGTCTTTTGAGGACGAGGACTGCATATCACGGATCTTGAGTGACGGTGCAGATGCGTATGGCCGGTGGAGGGTAAAACGAATATGGTAGTAGCTCGTGCGGATGATCACGCTCTGTACCCCTAGACGACGGGTGACGATGTCGGGGCTCGCGAGACTGCGTGCTACCCTAAATTCGTCGAGGTCGAGCTCAGGTGGGAGAGTGTCCATCCATTGCGACAGAGCGCGATCATGCGTTTGGACGGTCTCATACGCGACTGGACGCATGGATATTGCGCTATCCATGATGTCACCTAGAATGTAGGCTAGACGGAAGAGGTGGAGATTCGGGAGAAAGATACGCGGCTCGTCGGGATAGTGTGCGGGGTCAGATGGTTCTGGGAGTTGAGTATCGAAATGGTGTGAAGCGATAGAAATCGGCCGGCCAAACATGAATGCCTGCCACCTGCAAAGGAAAAGGTGGGTGGGGAGTGAGAGGAGAAAAATAGAGACGGACCTCTCGAGGAGGACGATGTGCCACCAAGCCCAACGCCTTCTCTCGGCAAGTTCTTTGGACATTCGCCATTTACAAGGATCACGATGCAAGCCCATGGCCATACTGATACTGACAAGCTCTCCCCGGACAGTCCAAACTTCTTCGCTGTCGGTCTTGACGAGGGTGAGGTAATGACAACGGATGAGCAAGCACTCGACGAGTTCAAGGCTGTAAGTCTTGTGCTCTGCTCTATGGCGATCGAGGGCGGAGCGCATGACGTCGTAGAATTTATGGCAAATGTCCTCGAGGGAGTCACCCAGTTGAGCCACGAGGCGGTCGCCTGGTAGGAGGTAGTGTACTGCGATGGCCATGATCATGCAGACGGTGGCGAGGACGACACGATCCGCATTACGGCCGGTCTTGTAGCGTGACCAAGCATTTAGAAAGGCGGGTTGGTTAACGTGGCGATAGATCCAGTTGCAGTATTCAAAGTAGTAGGAGACAAGGCCGTCTATTGTATCAAGGGAGGGAAGGAGAGCGAGCAGATCTCTGTCGTATTCGGTTGTCGTAACGATCTCGTCAAGGTGGCCGTCATGGCTGGGTTGGCGGTCGCTGTCGTCGGACTGCCTCGAGTTCTAAAGGGGATTAGCGATGTAAAGGTAGGAGGGGAAGGGAAGTACCAGAGTGAGATGAGCGACGGCGGAAGTGGCGCCGGTGTAGAAGCCGCCATGGCCATGGCTACCAAGCATGCCGGGAACGTTGTCTCTTTCGAGGACATCGGACTCGACGGGTTCCTTCTTTGGGTAGGTGGGGGCGGCGGAATTTTGGAGGGGGTGCTTTAGATGGGAAGGAAGGGGAGCGCCAGGACGGTGGTTTGCAAGGATGTAGGTTTCGAGGAGGGAGACAGAGTGCTTGAGACGGGTGATTTCCTGCAAGGGGTCGACTCTGCTGGCATTGCTATCCTCGGGGGGTGAGCAGGGGAGGGGGAAGAGGGAAAGAGAACTGACTGGTCATCGCGGAGGTGGAGGTCGGACTCGTGGCCCTTGGCATCCTGGTAGCAAAGGGCGATGGTACCTACATGGGGGTAAGGAGGGCAAGAAGGGGCAAGGGAGAGACGAACCTCTGAGGACACAGCTGGAACAGGGGCGGTTTCTGGTGGTGATGAGCCTGGAGATGGAGGGAGAGTGGGGCGGGGATATACCTGTCGCACTTGAGCTTGCTGTTTCTGCAAGGCTCACAGTTGATGGCTTTACGGGCGCGCTTTGTGGGAGGTCGTGGGTCGTGGTCGCCGGGTGGGGGGCTTGTTCGTGAGCGGATTGCGCCGGCAGTGGTGGGGGGGCGGTGTGATTTTGCGCGGGGGGCAGAGGAGGATGAGGATGAAGGGTCGCTGGCGTTGGTGGAGTCGTCTGGCATGATGAATGATGCCGCCTCCGGATCGAGCGCCGAGGATGTCTGGGTTTTACATATTGATTTCAAACCCTAACCATACGCTCACGTGATGCCGGTCCCGCCTGAATATCCCATATCAATTGTGGATCCCCGGTCATTCCCCCCTTGTCCACCGTGAACCCATGCAGAGTGCGCGCGACGGAGATGAGCCACAGGCAAGGCAACCGCACGAGACGAAATGACCGCTGGATCCATTCGCGTGCCTCTCGACGTCATTTCCTGGTGCGCATATCGATGACCACGGCGCATGACCAAACCCAAGCGCGTCTCTCTTGACCAAAAGAACGTGAAGTTGCCCGAAGTTGCCTTTTTTTCTTTCCCCCCGCAAACGCCTCCCCAGACACCATGGATGTGGCGGAAATGATGGCCATGGTAACTGGGCCGAGCGGTGAATTCTTGTCGTCAACAAGCTCGGCGACCCATTCCCCACCGATAACCGCCCTCGATCGTGTCTAGTCTGGGTCGTCATGCAACGCCAGACATCAGTCACCGTCGTTCCATGTCGCTCAAATCACCCAGTCGACATTTGTCCCCAGTAGCGTTTCAGCAGAACTTCCCAAAGAGGCCACTCGACGGCGTTTCAGCCCTCCGAGAATGGGAGTCGATACCCTTTAGCGACTTCCCGTGCCGGAGATCTTTACACCCTGAACACGAACTCGGATCAACCGCGCGTCAGGGGCTCTCAATGGGTTTCATCCCAGAACGTTTCACGGGCAACAAAGTCCAACCCTGAGGGAAAAAAAAAAAAAAAAAAAAAAAAAAAGAAGAACCCGTGTGCGGGTGGCGTGCGCTGGCGGGATCTCATCCATCGGTCACGTCGCCGCCGCCTTGTTTTTTCGGGATCTACTCTCTTAGGGGGGCCAGTTCTTCGAATTATAGGACGAATCTACCGCGAATATTTCGGAGCAAGATCACTCGAGACAGGGAATGAGAAGGAAGAAATTCAAGTCCGATCAGCGACTTCGACGCCTCGAGATCCGGCTCGGTCCGGAAATTTCAAGAATCGGTCGAGGGAGGGGAAAGAAGGGAGATACGGTGTGCGATCGTCGACGAGGGTGCTTCTCCCCCGGGCTCGACCGCGGGCTCGAGTCAGGGTGATGGCCGCGAACAATCCAAGCACATTCGGTGACGTTGAGGATGCACCACGTTATGGCTTTACGGGAACAAATGCGGTGATCAAGCTCGAGTGCGCTATCGGGCTCAACTGAGTCTTCTCACCCGATCGCGATCGAGGGCGGCAAGAAGTTGCTCGACAACGTCACTTAAAAACCTTTGAGAGAAACCAACAAACAGAATACTGCCCGGGTCGAACAAGTCGTACCAAGACTCAGGCATACAGTGCATTCATGTCTACTTTGGGGAGAGGGTAGTCACTCGTTCCTAGAAATTAATCAGCGACAGAAAGCGCGAAATCAACGTCCCAGACACTCACCCGCATGACAAAAAGGAAACGCGCCGCTCTTATGTCCCCACCACATGGTGGGCGACCACTCGTCTACCAAATTTGCAAGCGTCTGAACATGTCCATATGCAGCGGGTTGGGGCCCTTTTGGCCGACGCAAAACAACGACCGTCAGCGTGAGCGAGAAAATCAAAAGCACCCCAGCATAATTGAGAATCTAAAACCGGATGACATGAGTGGATGCGACGATGAACCGTGCTCAAGCGTGCCGACCTGGAATGGCCACATGCTCACAGCGATGGCCGTCAGGTAGCCCTTCTCTGCCGTCCCGGCTAAACTGATGGCAAGTCCAAGCATCCAATCTATAATCATCATCAATCAGAAGAAAAAGGCAGCCAAACCGGATGCGACTTACGCAGCAGAGGCTTCGACAAAAGCAAAGCAATGTTGAGAGGACTCCCAAAGACGGCAGCCAAAGGATGCGATGAAATCGTAGTACCCTGTTCCGTCGTCGCCTTCCTCCACATCCTCTCATCCCGAACAACGTTGACGACAAGCTCAGAGCAATGGAGCCCCAACGTCAAAGGTCCTTGTATCCCCGCCATGTTGACGTAGTACAAAACCCAATACCAATACACTCCAACTGTGAGAGGAATGGAATAGGCGACGACGTGGGACTGCGATTGCGGAAAGAACGACCATGATCTCAAAGCATGAGATACGCTGCGATCCGAGAGAAGCACCATGATGACGCCCCAGACAATGCAGATAATCACAAGGCCCCAAAGCGTCATGACAACCTTTCGAATACTTGGGTGTGCGCGCCACGCAGATGGCTGTTTTACGGACGGGGCCACCGGCCGTGGCGCGTCGTCGCCAACGCCATGCATACATTGTCCAGATTCTGGAATGATCTGAGCATGATGGACGAGAGCGGCAGTTATATCGAATGGCGAGGAGCTCCACGTCAAGATGTCGGCAGACCAAGCACTAGCGAGGGCGATAAATGCTTGTAATAGGAGGGTAATGCCCAAAACTATGAGCGGGACGTCGCTAACGCAGATTGCGTGTCCAGCATCTGTGACATCACTTGATGAATCCATGTCGACCGATAAGGTGACGAGCAAGCTTGAGCTGTAGGACACGATCAAAAGGATCGCCATCACGATACTACACAACGTGCCGTTCGGGCTGAGCAAGCTACCCGCAGCTGAAAGCAGACGAAGGTTGGTGTTGAAACGTAGTCGCTGCTGGGATGCCAGGGCGGAGCGCAAGGCAATCCCATGGACAAAACCAGTCGCTTCTGTACAAGCTGCGACCATCAGGTTGAGTCCAAGAAAAAGTAGCTCTTTCTCCCCGCCATTCCTGAGAGAAATGACCACAACGCCAGAAGATATCGTATTTTTGGATAGAAATATCATGAAGCCCACGATGATGCAGAGCGAACCGAATAGTGCAGCAACACCGACGCCCACGAGGGCAGCCCTGCGAGAAAGATTGCTACGGTCATAGAATTCGGGACCTGTGGATTGTTTGGGCTTGAAGTAGACCGACTCGAAGTCAGTTGTTGTATAAGTGTCTCTGCGGTGGTCGGGATGGGGAGCATACATGTCGCTGAGCAGAGGGGAGAGGAAATAAAGCTGGCTGCGTGTCGGTGCATACACGTTAACCGAGAAGGCTTTCCCTGGCTTCCGATCATGGCCACAGTGTGCAAGCACCATTCACCCTGCAGGTTCACAGGCCGGCGCCAATACTTGGCAGGTACACCGAGACGATCTGCAGACTCCAAGGCAGATACCAAAAGCTGAACTCCTGCTGAACCAGATGTGTCCTAGTGATCAGTTCAATCAGCAACAGGGATAGGATATGCTGGACTCCCGTGGTCCCTCGGTGCACGCACAATCCATGTTCACATGGTCTTTCTGATGTCTAGCCCCTTGCCAAGTATATGAATAGCACCACGATAGGAAATCTAGCCTCTGGCAGAATCACGTACTTTGTGCCCACGTCGATCGATTAGCGGTAGCCCGCTGAACGACTACAATTTTGAGAGCCCAAACGGAAGCGTTGGGATGAGTGATAGTCACGGTCGTCGACAGTCCCAGCATGCTCGGTGTGACGAGCTATCGTCAGCTAGCTCCACGCAGGGATGTCCCGGACGACTTCAGACGTTCGGCTCCGACAATCAGACGGCTGTTCTGACAGATTGTATTAGCGAATACTTGTAGCAGAATTCAACCAACGATCCTTGCGCGAAGTTTCGAGAAGGTTCCGTTTGCAAAGGGGGAAATACCGCTTTGGAGGTATATTAGCATACACCTTGGCGCATCCTCCTTATCCCTACTAGTACTACATAATACCGCGCACACATGGCAGACGTAGGTTAACTCTAGTCTCCCATCTGTATCATCTTGTGACCATCGTCGTACTAGGCAAACGTCCTCAAAGATCAAGGCAACAAGGCATTCGCAGCCAAAGACTATGACAAGGCCATCGAGCTCTTTACAGCTGCCATAGCCGTCGACCCTTCCAATCATGTCTTATACTCCAACCGGAGCGCGGCAAGGGCTGGCAAGAAGTCGTGGAGCGCGGCACTCGAAGACGCCGAAAAGGTCGTTCGAGTCGTTTCCGTTCCATCCGTACTATCTACTGAAGGGTATCCTATTCGAACTTCCAGTGCGTCACTCTTAGTCCATCCTGGGGAAAGGGTTATGCGAGGAAGGGCGCCGCCTTGCACGGAGCTCGCCGATATGACGAAGCCATCGCTGCCTACGAAAAGGGTATCCAGTCGGAGGACAGCCCCGCTCTTCGCAAGGGACTTCAGGAGGTCAAGGATGCACAAGGTCCGCTTAGAGTACTTACCTTGATCATGGCCAGACACTGACAACCGCAAAGCCAAGGATACCGGTGCAGGGCCCGAGTTGGGACTTGGAAAGCTATTCCAAGATCCCAATCTCATCGGGAAGCTTGCAACGAACCCTCGCACACAAAAGCATCTTGCGGATCCTGCATTCGTTCAGAAGGTATGCAGCCTAATTGAAATGACCATGAAACCATTTCGTTTGATTGTTCGTCAACGCAGCTCCAATTGATGCAACAAAACCCCAAGCTCGCAGAAACGTAAGACCTTGTATCGATATCAATCTTTCACCTTGGCGTTGATTCGTGTCTAGGGCTCTGAGCTCGGATCCAAGAATGATCGACGTCCTTGGTGTTGCAATGGGTATCGACCTGCAAGGCTTCTCCCGCGAAGAGGGATCAGACGATCTTCCCCCCGGTCTCAAGGAGACCTCCGCTCCACCTCCTTCCCAGTCCCCTTTTCGTGCTCAGTCGACCCCCTCATCTTCCACCTCCAACAGTAAGCCTACTCCTCCACCGCCCGCACCCGAGCCGGAAAAGGAGGATGTCGAGATGTCGGAGGAAGACGCAGAAGAGGCGAGAGCCAAGGCTGATGCACTCGCTCAAAAAGAGAAGGGTTCCGAGTACTACAAGCAACGACGATTCGATGAAGCAGCCTCTGCATTCTCAAAGGCCTGGGATCTCTGGCCAAAGGACATCACCTTCCTTACCAACCTTGGTGCTGTGTACTTTGAACAAGGAGAGTACGACAAGTGTATCGAAACGTGCGAGAAGGCAGTCGAGGAAGGACGGAGTGTAAGTTTCTAACCCTTTTCTGAACCTCGGGGAAATACAGAGTTGGTCGTACTCATGCACGTTACAGTACCGTGCCGATTTCAAGCTCCTCGCAAAGGCTCTCGGACGTATCGGCTCTGCCTATTCGCAAAAGGGCGACATTGCATCTGCTAAAAAGTACTTCCAAAAGTCACTCGCTGAGCACCGCGATGCTGCCATCCTCGCTAAGCTCCAGGCCACCGAAAAGGCGCTCGCGGAGGCAGAACGCCAAGCTTACACTGACCCCGCCAAGTCTGCTGCTGCTCGCGAGGAGGGTAACGTCGCATTCAAGGCGGGTGACTTTGCAGGCGCTGTCAAGCTTTACGCGGAGAGCATCAAGCGCGACCCTTCGGATGCTCGTGGTTACAATAACCGTGCTGCGGCATACATGAAGCTTATGGCCTTTACTGAAGCGCTCAAGGACGCCAACGAGTCGGTCAAGGTCGATCCTTCGTTTGGTACGTGAAACTCTTGTTCATGCACAGGACCCGTCGACTGACCCCCAGAGCGACCCCGTAGTCAAAGCCCACATTCGCAAGGCCTCCATTATGCATTCGATGCGCGATTATAGCAAGGCACTCGAGGCCCTACAGGCTGCATCGACGGCCGATACTGCGAACGCTCACACGGCCGAGATTCAGGCTCAGGAGATGAAGACGCAACAAGCACTCTTTAGTCAGCGTGCAGGGGAAACCGAGGAGCAGACGCTCGAACGAGCGATGAAAGACCCAGAAGTTGCCGTATGTTTTTGGTTGGCGTGTCCCAATGATGACCCACGAAACTCAACCGAATTTTATTACGCAGGAGATCATGGCTGACCCCGTGATGCAGCAGATCCTGCAACAAGCACAGAACAGCCCTGGCGCGCTGCAGGACCACATGAAGAATCCCGTCATACGTGACAAGATCGCTAAACTTGTCAATGCTGGAATCATCAGGACCCGGTGAAAATGCAAAGCAAAATCTCTTTGGATAGAAAAGATGGTCGATTTCTTGACGTGTACACTTATGGG
Source organism: Rubroboletus satanas (assembly GCA_038090635.1). Classification (NCBI taxonomy): domain Eukaryota; kingdom Fungi; phylum Basidiomycota; class Agaricomycetes; order Boletales; family Boletaceae; genus Rubroboletus; species Rubroboletus satanas. Next base: position 9,901 of record JBBPNB010000442.1, read on the forward strand.
ACCATTGTGCTTGTAAAGATAATACAGAACCCCATTAAAATTTCCTTGTGCTTATCGCTTTTTGCCTGGCAGTTTCATCATCCAGAACGGAACCCGGGGTTCTCCCAAGAGCGATCTAATAATCCACCATCGCCCTCTCCAAACATAGATATCACATCCTGGACGCGTTGCTTCCACTCTTCGTTTTGCCCAAGATCTTGTTTGTCTACACTGTACCATATCCGCGCGTTGTCGTGCACATCCTTGAGCGAGCCAAGCCCCACGACGGTGGGTATCTCCATTTCCCTTGCCCTCTGGAAGGCGTATTCCAAAGCGAGCTCGGGCAAACCACTCTCGCCGTCAGGCTTCCTAGACACTCGAGCAACACCTTTGGCGGCCTCCTTGATGTTGTCCGACGCCGGGTGCCAAGCAGGTGGGTTGGGGGTCAGAAGTCCCATGCTCAGCGGGGACGCAGTGACGACTTGCTTGACACCAGCGCGTTGCTCAAATGCCGTCTTGAAGTCCAACAACGTGCGATTCTGGAGGTGGAGATGGCAATACGACATGACGACGTCCAATGGCTTGTACGGCGCCGTGTGCTTGACCAGGATCGCAAGCCGTAGCAGGGTAGGCAAGGGATAACCTGATGATGATGATGTTAGCGCCCATGAATCGAATGCATCTCGAACGTGGAAAATTTAGGTTGGGAGAGGAACGCACCGCTGATGCCCACCCGTCTAACGACGCCTGCGTCCTGTTGTCTTCTCAACTCCCCAATAGCAGCGAGAATCTCCCGATCGCCATCCCCGTATACGACGGCCTCTTGTCCCTCTCCCAGCCCATACGCGTCCGCCTCGGCGCCCAACGCAGTGCGATGATCGCCCGACGTCCTCGGTGCCTTGGACTCGGCAATGAACTCGACGTCGTGCAGGTATACGATATCGAGGTACGTCGTGTGCAATCGCGCGAGACTGCGTTGGATGCTGAGGTCCACGCCTTGAGGGGTATAGTCGAACGCGTCCCGCGTGTTTCCGAACCTTCCACATTTCGTAAACTGAGCGCATAGTCAACACGGCCGTCGAAACGGAAAAAAAAACATACACGCACGATCTGATAAAACGATCGAGGGAACTCGTTCTCGAGCACCTTTAATGCGTTCCCCAAGACGATCTCGGATGGTCCATAGTATGGGGACGTGTCAAAGGCACGAACGCCATACCTGTTTGCCAATGTGTAAGAGTCTCACCCACCACCACCAGAGGCGTCATGGTGCAAGAACGCAGACCCACCTCAGCGCGAGCCTCGTCGTCCTGAGAGGCGTGATACCCCGAATATGATCATCGTCATTGTAAAAGGCCGAGAACGAGGCTGCGCCAAGGACGACAGCGGGTATTGTGGGAAACGCGGCATCGGCAGGCCCGAAGTGGGTCGTCTGTAGCGTGAGGGTTTTGTCAGCTCCCGTGTGCGATTACGAGGGAATTAGGTGTGCTTCACTTACAATACGCATTGCGTCGTCCACCTTGTCGATGTCCTTGTTGGGGATGTCTGCTAGCGGTGGAAGGGGAAAGGTTGGTTGTGGTGCACCTAGTCGTTCGACCATTATCTTGGAGCTAGTAAGCAACAACAATAAGAGAGGGAGAGAGAGAGAACACGTCCCAACACGATCCCGTTTATAACCGGGAAGTGATAGGATCACATGAGACGGAAAAGCCACACGTTCACATCCTCCAAACGGCAAAGAGAATTCAAAGGGTGTAATTGGCACGTCTACCCCACAAACAAAGCATGCGGCCGACAAAAAAAAGATAATAATCGATTCTTTATAACTTGTCCCGCGTCCAGCTATGGCGTCAAGGCGAATCAACATCAACCAGTCCAAGAAAAGAAGGTAGGACGACAAACCTCTTGGAAAATTTGCCAGAGGGATCCATCAACTTGGTGTTTTCGTCGGGCTTGACGTCGTTCCAAGGGGAAGGATTGCTCTTCGTCCAGACCACTTTGACGCCAATGGTCAGGTCCAGAACAGAGTGTGAAGGTAGAACTTACCCGAAGGTCCTGATGCAAGACGTGTCAGATACCAGGAAGCACCACCGACAACCAAACCGATGACTGCATAACTAGGTTTGACATTAAAGCATCGAACTGGGTCAAGAATCGAGACATGCATACAGTGGTATGGCCTGTAGAAACGAAGAGGTGTGAGGATTCCGGGACTAGGCAAGAAAGAAATACAACTATACCTCGACGGCGTACCAGTTTCGCATGAATTGCCTCATACCTTTGCCAGCCATGTTCTGTTCAATGGTCAATGTAATGGTCTTGTTGACGTTCCAAACGGCCAAGTGGTGGTAAGCAGACTTGTCGAGTTCTCACGGTCCCAGCCGAAATCCTCCGATACAACGGCTCACACTGACTCAAAATCTGATTGCTTCGTATGGATCAATATTTCAATAAGCATAGACATGGATAAATCGACAGAGTGACGGGCATGCACAAAGTATCCTGGAAGGTTTTTTTTCTGTGTCGAAACGTGGATGGTATAGAAATACAGCGACAACAACGTTAGCACACCATGTTGTGACTTTCCCCACAACGACACCGCAGTGCACGGAGACGGACAGTTGGGGAAGACAAGGAATATGTGACAAGCAATCAGGGAGGTCAGGAAAGGAAAGGAAAAGCCATAGCAGCATAGTTTGTGAGGACCGGGGAAACAAAAGGCATACTCTGAATGACAGCAAGATGTCGCATGCAGAAAGACGCAACCGACAATTGGGATATACTCACGTCACAAGTAGACATCGCCTGCGCTGCAACCCTTGCAAGCGCTCACCGTGCAACAAGGCGTCGTCTCGTTTTTCTTTTCCAAACTAAATCTGCTCCTCAGCTTCTCCAACTGCCTAGCCCTCAAGACGAACCTCCGCCGGGCTGGGCGAGTTACATCATTGTCAATATCTGACAGCGAGACGGCAGTATCCGCTGCTTCCACACTCGGACTGCCCGAGTTGCTGGGATCAATATACGATGCAACCGAGGTCGCACCTGGCGTCCACGTGAATGAGATGAAATGTGATAGTTGCTGGAAGGGTGATCGTGCCGCAAGCGGACTGGACATAATAGAAGATAATGATGAAGTGTCTTGGGCATGAGGATATTCACAAATGTTTGATAACGAGTCGGGATTGTTGGAACAATTCACCTCCGACGGAGTGCCGCCACCTTGCGTGGAGCTGGGGCATCTGGGAGCGGACATGGAATCGTTGGCTGTGGAGCGCAAGAGACAAATGAGTTGAGCGTACTCATAAATACTTTGGAATGGGGCTTAAAGGTCGAACCATTTGGGGTGCTTGGCTGACTGTGCTTCAAGAAGATCTCCGACGTCTGCGCTTTCGTGGGCGTAGAGTAGAACTTGGGCGAGGTGACCGGCTGAGGGATCGACGATGGCGTTTTCTTCGAGGGAGGCGTAGAGTAAGCCAATGGTGCTGTGAAGCGGCCAGACACGTTCTTAGATGGTGTGAACATGATTGACGGTGTCTTGGGAGACATGAACCGCAGCGAAATTGCCCGAGGAATCGAAGACGGTGGACTGTCGCTGCTGCTGCTGGGGCAGGAACCACCACTAGACGTAGGTGGCAACGAACGCGGGGGAGAGGTCACACGCTCGACGCGCCTAGGCTGGACTTGGGGAGGAAACACAAAAGTCAAGGAGCTCTCGTCCTCATCATCTTCAACCGGCTCGGAGATGGAAATGGGTTTGCCGCATACGGAGTCGTCCACACCAGGGCGTACAGCGGGCGTCGTCATGTAAGTCTCCAGAGGAGGCGTGATACGGATTTCGGGAGGTGGGGTTACGCAGACATCTGGGGGAGGCGTCACACTTGTGATAGGTGGGGCGTTGAAGGCGAATCGAATTCCACCTTCAACTTCCTCGCCGACCAATTCATCATCTTTGTGATCCGCAACGCCATCCTCCCCGCCGTCTTCGGGAACAATGTCAAGAATCCTGGATGACGTAGACTCGACAATGACACCAACATCGGAGGGAAGAACAAAAGGTGGTAATTCGTCGTCGTCAGACATGGATCGAAATGCGGATGAGAATGTGCTCTGGTTCATTTCCTCGGAGCGAGGTGGGCTTCTGTCAACGTCATCCAAACATCCGAAAAAACGGTCAATCTCATGATCTTGCTTAACGGGAGTGATAGCGTTTCCTCTGGGGAAGGTCCAAGTCTTTGAGAGGCGCGCACGGGATTCATGAGTTGACTGGGTGCGCAAAGGAGGACAGACTGGGTGGTCAAGGGCAGGGGTTTTGGATTTAATTTTAAGCTCGTCTGCCGAGCCAATGGATGAACCACCTGGACTCGAGAAACTGAGATCGGAATCTTCCTCGTCTTCATATCCAGCCAGGCCGTTCTCTTCGTCAGAAAATTCGGCCTCCTCTTCTACGACTGCATCCAAAGTGAACTCGGCCTTCACGAAACTGTCATCCATTGATTCAACATCGGTAGTGGAGCTTTCAGAGTCGATAGACTGGAACCCAAGTCCACGGGGACGCGTGCCAACTGGTTTTGCAGGAAAAGGTGGCCGTCTCCAAGACCCGTTGACCGCGTGAGGAAGCTTTGGCGTGTTCAGGAGACCAGCATCATCCAAGAGTTTCTCGAGTTCTTTGCGACGTGTACGCTCCTGCTCGAGGGCACCGCGAAGACGTGTACACTCATCGAGAGCTGCGTCCGCATCCTTGAGACGAGCATCGAGCCTCACGATTTCGTCCCTCATGCCGTCACGTTCACGCATGAGGACCGCATTTTCAGCAATGGATTGGGAGAGTGCGGCAGCCTTGACTTCCGCTGACTTTTCCAGGCTAGATTTTTCCACTTCCAACAAGCCGAGGCGACTGCGAGCAACCCAAGCCTCTCTCCTCTCGGACTCGATCCTCTTGGCAAGCATATTGGTCTGCTTATCCGCATCTGCGACACGCTGTCTCCAACCATCGATGTCCTGTTTCAGTTCATCGCGCTCAGCTTTGAGATCCGAAATGAGGCACAACATCTCGTCGCTAGGCTCGGAAGACGCCGCGGAAGTATCCGAAGCGTACGAAAGACGAGGTGAAGGAGGTGCGCGGTTTCTCAGGGTGCGCTCCAATTCAGTAATGCGGGAGAGGAGCACGTTGTGGGATCTAAATAAAAAATGCTGGTCTACAACAGAGAGGGGTTGTTTGGTGAGGTCTTCTTGATCACCTGCAAATGAGAACCTGCGCTCGGTTGGCGTCATCTCGGGAGTCGGTAGAGGGCACATGTCTCGAGGGATCGAGTCTGTAGAACGCTTGTAAGAGATGCTGCTACACCTCTTTTTGTCGCGGTCGGAGGGAGTGGGTGTACTACCACCGAAAGTGTATGAGAAGCGCCCCGAGGAAGGTGTCTGGCAGACGGAAACGCTCGTGTTACTGGGTGGGACATTGACATTTGGTGAGACGATATCATCAAGAACGGTAGGGATGCACGGATTTCGAGAATTTGAACGGGAGACTGGAGTGAGAGTAGGGGTAGGCAGGTTACCTGCGACAGAACTCACGATGCTACCCTGCACGAGTGACAGAGGACGTAGGTTGAGACTGGCGGGACGGTGACGAGGGGTGATCTTTGCCGGGAGGGCCATGACTACCTGTTGAGACACCTTGCGTTCGTCGGTCGGATCGGCGAGAAATCGACTGTCCTCCTTCTCCTCCTCCTCTTCTTCTTCCTCTTCGACAAGAGTGCCAAGCTGGTCCTTTGAGACAGATGTGGACCCAAACATCTTTCCGAATGAATCACGCTTGGAAGGGAAGCTATTGATTCCGTTCAGGCCAGAGCCAGGTGGGAACGAAGGTTTTGTGGCTAGGATGACAATTAAGGTTGTGGTGGGAAACAGAGCTAGAGGACGGTACTCACGCAAGTCGCAGAGCTTGGTGATATCGGGAGAGGAAATGTCAGGGATCTCGACTTTGGAGAAGGCAAGGTCGGGCTTTCCCTCGAGGGCCCAGAGGGCTCTGCGACGGATAGAATCCTTGTCGCCCAGGTTGATGTTGTCGTCTGAATGCGCGGTGGGGAGCTCTGGGAGGGAGACGCCCATCAGTTCGGCCGACTCGCGGCGTGTTGAGACCGATGAACGACGGTGGTGGTGAGAAGTGGGGCGCTTGGAAGGAGGATTGAGCGATAGACTAGCATCCAAAGGGGGAGAATCAGGTGCAGAAGGGGAGAGAGCCGGTGCCGAGGAAGAAAGAGGCAGAGGAGGAAAAGAAGAAATGGAGTTGTTGCGAGAGCGCGATCGTGCGTGAGAGTGCCTAGAAAAGGCATGAAGGCTTTGGGGGGGCGCGCCGCCGCCCATCTTGAAGGAGTGAAACTGCAGGGGATATGAGGGGGGGGAGGAAGGAGAGGAAGAGAGAGAGATACTCTTTGCCTTGCAGCCGTGTCCGAGTCTTGAGCGTTGTTTTGGTCCATGATGAAAGAATAGATAGATGAAAGAAAAGAGCGTGGGGTTGTTGAAGAGAGAGTGAGTTGGACGAGGAGAGGGACACTTTGCAGACCAACTCGGGTCGAAGTAATACTCTCACTTGAAACTCCGACGATACAGGTTCCGATTACCATGTCCTCCGATCATTCATATCAGATCCACAAGAATGAGCACCAGACTCGACCCAGAGCACACCCTCTTCTTCCTCTGCGACGTACAGACCCGGTTCAGTAAGCACTAACACCCCTCCTCACTCAACGACTTGCCACATCGACCCCCTAGGGACTGCCATCTACGGTTTCGATGAGCTCGTCTTGACTTGCAACAAGATGCTCAAGGTCGCAAAGGTTCAGTCCCTCCACGTCCGTATTCCACTGCTTACCCCCGCATCGCCATTAGGTCCTTGGCATACCCGTCATCGTGACCGAGCAGAACCCCAAAGGTAATGGCTGCACTCACGCGCTGCTGCATCCGCCTTATCTCGCTATACAACGCAGCCCTCGGAACCACTGCCCCGGAAATCGACTTGCCGGCGCTTGCTGACCTGCACGTTGCGACGATCGAAAAGTCCCTCTTCTCAATGATGGTCCCCGAGGTCAAGGCGCTCTTGCGAGAACGCCCACATGTCACATCCGTCGTCCTGTTCGGCATCGAGGTCAGTTTACCAGTGCAAACCTCTCTCTCCGCTGACGTCAATCCAGTCGCACGTGTGCGTCCTCCAAACCGTGCTCGATCTCATCCAAAGCGGATATGACGCCCACGTCCTCGCGGACGGTGTATCCAGTTGTAACAAGGAAGAGGTTCCCATCGCGCTCGCACACATTCGCCAGGTCGGTGGACACGTCACCACGAGCGAGAGCGCCGCTTTCCAGCTTCAACGTCAGAAATATCTCTTCAAGTCTGGTCCCCCTTGCTAATGTCACTCGCAGGAGAGTCTGGGACCCCACGATTCAAGGCGTTCTCTGCCGTGATCAAGGAAGAGAAGGAGAACACGGTAAAAACGTCACAGAAGCTGCTCGAGTATCGTACTCTGTTGTAACCCGTTCATGTAATACAATAATGCTGTAGTACTGCGTCTCTGTTGGCCGTGGGAAGCTCAGACTGTTGCTGAGCCTCACCTTGACGATCAAGCTCTACCTCTGCGCCATGTTCGGCGGTCTATTCCACCTCGCCCTCGACGCTCTCCTCATCAGTGCTTTCCTGGCTGGCGTCAGGCGCTCGACCGGCCTCACGTATGTTCTTCCTAGCCATCCTTTCATCACACTCACGACGTCTCAGCCCTGCGCTATCCCAAGTACCTAACAAGGACGTTCGCCGTGAGTATCATCTTCCCCTTTCCCCACCCCAACCCTGTCTGATCAAGCCACAGAAATGTTACGGACATATCTCGAGTTTGGTACGCCTCGTATTCCATACCCTCAGCCGTGATCGTCTAACACAGGAAACAGGAGAGTATGTCTTCGACTTTGCCATCGTCTTATTTGGGGTAATCCCGTCCGTCGTATGTCAAGGCGCCTTCCTAATTCTCCCCATAGCGCTCCAGCTCCTTCGAACGCAAGCAGTAAACACTTTCTGTCGTTGGATCGCTGGTCTTCCACTTTTCCTTATATCATTCCTCTACCTTGTCTTGCCCACCCGTTGCGCACCTCATTATAAGAACACAATCATCATGCTGATGCCATGTATTATATCTTACTCTGGTGATCCAAATCATTCATGGTATACACGACAAGGAACGACGACACGTGTGTTGGACTCGTTCATCCGAGGAAGTTGAAGACAAAGAAGTGGAGCACAATGGAACCCAGCGCAAAATCGGCAAATGCTCTGTATATGCGCGTTGAACATGCATGACAGCGACGAA
>JBBPNB010000443.1:0-18212 GCA_038090635.1 Rubroboletus satanas
CCACCAAGAAAGCAGGTATATTGCGTAGAATTAGCTGGGGAGCTAAGTTCTATGCCGAGGGGTTTATATACATCAGAGGTCGTGCTACGAGAGGAGAGGATCCCAAAAGGGGAATGGCCTCATGGCATCCTGCAGGCACGACAATGAGGAGGCCTCATGGCGAGGCTATGCATAGCGGAAATAAAGGAAGGCAGTGTCGGTCCTAAGAATAGGAAAGAAGTAGGACCGACCGTCTGGTAAGAATAAGGTTAGGTTTACACAGGAAAATACTGGAGAGATCTGAAGAGATCAACCAGGAAGGGAAACGGTGGTCCATAAGAGCGGAATGCCTGTCCACAAGGTTGAGAAAGAGAATGAAATAAAACGGTAACCGCGGAGTGTAGGATAAGGATTTAGGGAGTAGCGCCAGACCATTGGTTTGTAACACAAGGCGGTCTACAACTCCGACGAAAAGAGGATCGCTTTCGCCCTCTCTTACATGACTAAGGGATCAGCCCTAACTTGGGCATCCACCTTCTGAAAGAAGGCTATCTCCGGAACCACCATCACCCTAGGAACCTTTGCCGACTTCGCCAACGACTTCAAGAAGTCGTTCAAACATCAAGACACCGTAGGAAACGCCATCAACTGGATGATCATTACCCGAATGATTAAAGGAAAGGGCAATCAGTACTCCCCCTCCTTGAACCAATACATTGCTGAATTCAGAAACTGAGCATTGGTTGCTGAAGTCAAGAATCACAGCATCCTCATAGGATACTTCGCCACTGGAATCGCTGTCCCTCTTATGAGAAGGATAAATGCCATGGACACCATCCCCGATACCATAGAGAAATGGTACAAACAAGCGGTCCACTTCTTCACCCAGTGGGAATGCTCCAATGAGATTGTCAAAGGGTTCAACGCCCTTTTTCCCAGAACTTCTCAAACTCCCCCATCGTCCCCACCAAACCTTGGGACTCCGACGCTATGGATGTCAACGTCATCAGAGTAGCCAAGCTCACTCCAGAAGAAAGAAAATGTTGTATCCAGAAGGGACTTTGCTTCCGCTGCTGAAAACCTGGCCACCTTAGCACCGCCTGCCCCTCCTTTTCCCAGAAAACCGTCCAACAAGTGAAGGAAGAAGAACCCCTCCCAAGGTTAGAACCTGTGAAGGATGATGATGAAGAAGACAGCGAAGGAGCTAGAGTTAGAAAGATCTCCTTCGTCCCCATAGATTTTTAAACAGGAAGACTTCCCCGACGCAAAGTCTTCCCCCCTCTATCTCGTCTGTACTTGTACGATCAACTACTAAGGCAATGCAAATCCACGTTCAATTGATCATCCCGTCACACACTATGAAAGCCGTCGAAACCCGAGCCCTTGTCGATAGCGGAGCAGACATCTCCTGCATCGACTGGAACTTTGCCAAGAAACACTGCCTCCCCCTAGAAAAACTTGTCAACCCCTTTGCCGCCAGAAATGCCAATGATTCCTACAATAAAAAGGGGGTCGTAAAGTACACCTCCTTCCTCTTTCTCAACATAGAAGAAATCGCCCAGAGGGTCCGCCTCCATGTCATGCACCTTGGATGAGATAATGTCATCCTAGGAATGCCTTGGCTTAAGAAAGTCAACCCCACCATTGATTGGTCTGCACGAACCTTGGCCATCAGCGAAACCCAAGACCAATCCAAGGAACTCTTCTCTAGTTACTCCTCGGACGTCACACGAAATGAGAACCTCTTCAAGAAAACTCTCCTCCCTCTGCGGCACGTCCATGTGGACGCTATCTCTCACCCCCATCTCTTTGAGTACAACCAATGAGAAGAACAGTCTGCCTTCGTAGAACGCGCCCTCGACAATCAAGCTGTTCACCGCATTATCCGTTGTGGAAGCAGATTCCTCCTCCGAAACTCCCCCACCGTCGCCCGCCTTACTCAAGCAACTCAACTCGCCGCCGCAGCTGAAGCTTCAAAACCAAAACCTGTTCTACCCGCAGAATACTCCGACTTTGCCCAAGTATTCTCCAAAGAAGCTACCGACCATGTTCCCCCTTCTTGCCCCTATGATCACAAGATCAACCTTGACAAATCCTTCACTCCCAAGATAGGGAAGATTTACCCCCTTTCCCCTGAAGAACAAACCGTGACCGAATCCTTCCTTGATGAAAACCTCAAAGCTGGAAAGATTCGCCCTTCCAATTCCCCTCAAGCCTCCCCCTTCTTCTTTGTCAAGAAGAAAGACGGCGGACTTCGCCCTTGTCAGGACTACCGCTATGTCAACGAACACACTGTCCGAGATGCCTATCTCCTCCTATTGATCTCTGACCTCATCGACAAACTTCGTGATGCCAAGACCTTCACCAAGTTCAATGTCCGATGGGGATATAATAATGTATGCATCAAAGATGGCCACCAATGGAAGGCGGCCTTCGTCACCCACAAAGAACTCTTCGAATCCACGGTTATGTTTTTCGGACTTACCAACTCCCCAGCAACCTTCCAACGATTCATGAACAACTCCTTCCGCGACATGATCGCTGAAGGATGGCTTGTCATATACATGGACAACCTCCTCATCTTCTCCCCCGATGATGCCACCCACACCGAACGAACCAAGCGAGTTCTCCAACGGATGACTGAACTTGACCTCCACCTTAAGCTTGAGAAATGCCACTTTTCCATTTCCAAAGTGGATTACCTGGGCATGATTGTCAAGCCTGGTAAACTCGCAATGGACCCTGTCAAACTCGACGGCATTGCATCCTGGCCTACCCCCCTCAAAGTCAAAGATGTTCGATCTTTTCTTGGCTTCGCCAACTTCTACCACAGATTTATCCCTGATTACTCGAACATCGCCCGCCCTCTCATTGATCTCACCAAGAAAACTACCCTTTGGGACTGGTCCTCTGCCTGCCAGCTGTCCTTTGACACCCTCAAGGATCTCTTCCTCTCCAAACCCATCCTCTGCATGCCTGACCTCTCTGCCCCCTTTGCCATAGCCACCGACACTTCCAAGTCCACCTCTGGCGGAATCCTCTTGCAAACTGATTCCAACGGCGACTGGCATCCATGCTCCTACCTCTCTCAGTCCTTCTCCCCTGCCAAATATAATTATAATATCTATGATTGCGAACTCCTCGCTGTCCTACGCACCCTTAAAACGTGGCACCACTACCTCCAGGGATTCCCCTTCCCGGTCCAGGCGTTCACCGATCACCAAAATCTTACATACTTCTGCCAGCCCCAACACCTCAACCATCGGCAGGCCCACTGGCTTGTTGATCTCTCTGACTTTAACCTTCATATAATTCACGTCCCCGGCTCCCTTCTATCAGGTCCTGATGCCCTCTCCCGCCGCCCCCTCCCTCCGACACGGATAACGAGGGAGTCACCCTATTACCACCCTCTCTCTTTATCAACCTCATCGATGCCTCCCTTTCCCACCGCGTTCAATCCTCCTCCTCCGGAGACCCCCTTGTCCTGCAAGCCCTGCAATCCATGAAGGATGACGTCCCCTCAGCTTTCCGTTCCCGCCTCTCTGACTGGCAACACGAAGCTGGCATCCTCACCTACCAAGGACGCACATATATCCCTGCTGACAACTCTCTCTGCCACGACATCATCTCCCGCTGCCACGACCATCCCACTGCTGGCCACCCTGGCTATCTTAAGACCCGGCAGCTGGTTGCCGCCGACTACTGGTGGCCCAGCCTTGCAGCTTATGTCCGCCGATACGTTGAAGGGTGTGCCTCATGCCAGCAGAACAAAGCTAATACCCATCCCACCTCCCCGCCCCTCTTGCCTATTCTGTCCTCTGCTCAGCGCCCCTTCCAACAAATCTCCTGCGATTTAATCATGGATCTCCCCCCCAGTGCCGGCTTTGACTCTTTGTTGGTCGTGGTCGACCATGGGCTTACGAAGGGAGTAATTCTCTGTCCCACCAAGAAAACCATCACCGCTGAGGGAAAAGCCGATCTTTTCCTCCACAAAGTCTTTCTCCATTTTGGCCTCTTCTCCAGAGTTATCTCCAATCAAGGCCCCCAGTTCGCTTCTTTGTTCGCCAAGGAACTTGGCAGACTCCTCCAATACGATCTCTCACTCTCTTCCGCCTACCATCCACAGACCGATGGGGAAACCGAACGAGTCAACCAGGAGATCGAAACCTACCTCCAGATCTTCTGTGGTAACAACCCTACTTCCTGGGCTTCTCTGACTTCTCACGCCAAATTCGCCCACAACCACCGCCCTCACTCCATCACTGGCAAATCCCCATTTTACCTCATGATGGGGTACAAACCCCTAGCCCTCCCTTCCATGATCTCTAGATCCCTGCTCCCTGCTATCGATTCCCGCCTAAAGTCCCTAACTGCTGCCCGAGATGAAGCCCTAGCTGCATATGAACTCGCCCGACAAACCATGGCCGCTAGAAACCATAAAAACTTCTCCCCCTTCTCTAAAGGCGACAAAGTATGGCTCGAAGCCAGAAACCTGAAGAGAGCGGTAGCCAACCCCAAATTCTCCCCAAAGAGGGAAGGTCCCTTCACCATCATGAAAGTCCTCTCCACTATCTCCTACCAACTCCGCCTCCCCAAAACGTGGAAAATTCACCCCATGTTCCATGCTTCTCTTCTCACTCCTTATCGCAAGAACCCCGTTCATGGCCCTAATTTCCCAGCCCCACCTCCTATCTTGATAGAAGACGAGGAAGAATACGAAATAGATAAGATACTACGTCACCACGGAACCCCACTCTCCTGCTCCTTCCTGATCCGATGGAAGGGATACTCCCCCGAAGAAGATTCTTGGGTCCCTGAGCAGGATCTGAAACATGCAAAGTCCGTCCTGGCAGACTATAAACAATGACATCCCTCCACCTTTTCTACCTAAGCCTCCTCTTCTCCCACCATGGCCATTGAATTTACCCAACCGTCCAACGCCTCCTCCATCTCGACCATCTCGACCATCGTCGACGACACCTCAGTGCCCACCTCCCGTATCCCTAGTCCCCGACCAACTTCCCCCAACTTCCCTCCTATTTTGTTAGCCACCATTGCCTTCGGAATCCTTTCCGTAGATATACTGCAGTTTGCCCACCATCTTCACAACAATTTTCCCTCTGAAGATGATGTTCATCGTCTCCATACGCTCATCCTCGACCCACACCTTGCCACCGCCATCAGGGCTTACCTGGACATGGGCTCCCCCCTATATACTCTCTACCGTGCCTATCTCCAGAATGCCTGCCTCGCCTTCTTTGACTTCCCACAATGTTACAATGCTACTGCTCTCTAGGCGTGAGCCAAGATAGATAACTGTCAAAGAACTAGTAGCGAGCAATCAAGGAGATGCTTGAAGACTCAAGGAGACGAATACACCAAGAAAGCAGGTATATTGCGTAGAATTAGCTGGGGAGCTAAGTTCTATGCTGAAGGGTTTATATACAGGGGAGACCGTGCTACGAAGAGAGAGGATCCCAAAAGGGGAAGGGCCTCATGGTATCCTGCAGGCACGGTAGTGAGGAAGCCTCATGGTGAGGCTATGCATAACGGAGATAGATGAAAGCAGTGTCGGTCCTAAGAATAGGAAAGAAGAGGGACCGACCGTCTGGTACGAACAAGGTTAAGTTTACACAGGAAAACGCTGGGGAAGATCCAAAGAGATCAACCAGGAAAGGAAAGGTGGTTCATAGGAGTGGAACGCTCGTCCACAATGTTGGGAAAGAGAATGAAATAAAACGGTAACCGTGGAGCGGAGGATAAGGATTAGGGAATAGAGCCAGACCATTGGTTTGTAACACACAACAAACAGATGCTCGCCGTTCCTTCCACCTAGAGTTTATCCATTCTATCCATAGAGAGCTATGTGCCGCCTTAACCGTCACCATGTACCAACTAGGAATGCTCGAATTCCTCGAAGATGTGGACAGATATCTATCTCAGTTGCGGCTTTCCGAACTTGCCAGGCAAAACCATTCCCCCACGGTCTCCACTCCCTCTGCGTCCTCCACTCCCCTATCCCCTGCCGAGCTTTGCGTCCTCGAGAGAGTCGATGCTTTCTGGACTGGGAACAACAACGAAACTCCCCTGTCCCCTAGTCACCCCCGCTACAACCAAGCTTGCTTCTCCTGCCGACACCTCGGCCATTTAAGGATTTGGTGCTTGTTATATGAGTGCCCCATTTGTAGGACATACTGCCCTGGCCACCCTCAGTATCTTTGCCCTAATTGCCGCCGCCCTGTCCCCCCTTCTCCTCCTTCTTCGACCTCCATGACTTCCTCCCCTCGCCGCATACCTCCACCCCGAAGGAACCGTCCTCCCTCTCTGGTGGACGATGGTGATGATGTCTACGACGATGTTGCTTGGAGCAACATCACAGGCTCCCCCGCTGGCGGTTACCTTGACTTGTAGAGTCTTCATGGGAATTTCAGATGTAGAACGGGGGTAATGTTATGATTTCCCTTTTGTCTATCGTACGGACCCACTCTTTTCCTTTTCTTTTGGAGCCTGTCTTACCGTTTGAGCCCCGTAAGACACATTTGTTCCCTTTCCTTATGTTTACACTTACTCATAGTTCTTCAACGTTCAATGACCTTCTGCTTACTCATAGTTCTTCAACATTCTATGATCTTCCATTTCCTGACTCATCTTGGACTCCAGGCTCGCTTAAATACTCGCAGTCCTCTTCCTTGTACGGTAACCTAGATCTCCCTTGAGAATCCACCTTAATTCCCTGTGACATTGAATCTCCTTGAGACAACTGCCCGCTCCTGAGGTGGCAGCTCCCTTGAAACCCTTGAATGATTGATCCTAGGAAGTCCCTTCACATCGACATCCCAGAACCCTTGTCTTGAGAAAGTCCCTCTTGTCGAGTATGCTCCCGAACCCTTGACCCTAGACTTACCAAGAGCTACGACGAACTCCTACCCGGGGTAGTCGTAACACCTCTGTGAAGTTTTCATAAGGCCAGAATAACTGACCAAATATTTTGGGAGAGATTCCCCTGAGCTGCCAAGGGCAGCTGTCCAACACCAATGCAACTCAGTGATTGCATCTTGCACAGACTTGAGATGGTCTGTGGATTCCCAGGTGCAATCTGTCTTTCATAGCCTTTTCAATGAATGAGATAGTGGAGCTTTCCCTTGACCAGTTTAGAGTCCCAGATGGACTCAACATCATACTGTTCATGACCTTTGTCATCATCCTTGATAGCATCCAGACAGATCACCAGCTGATCCAGGAGAGTGTCTATATGGGGCTTGATCCGAGAGATGTTGACAATAGGGTGGATCTTGACCAATCTCGGCAGTTTAAGCTGAACCACATTGGCAAGGACCTTCTGGATGGAATAAGATATGATCCACTTCTGGGAGAGCTTCTTTGCAGGGTATGGCAAAGATAGCTGATCAATGGATAGCCAAACCTTCTGGCTGATCCAGTATGTGAGTGCTTCGGACCAAGGGTGATCCACCTGAGAAATCATGTGCTGATGAGATTCCTCCAAGGCCAGCACGACTGCCTTCTGAGAACTGAGAGCTTCTTGGAAGGACTCTCTGGCAAGGGTATCTAAGAATCATTCAAATCCAAGATGAGGGGAGTACTTGTGGGTAACCACAAAGGAGGTGGTATCAGTGGCTGAAGTGAGTAAGGAGTTGTGGTGGAACTGGGTGAGCTTGATCCATTCAGCCCAGTCTTTCTGCTTCTTGGCAACATAGAAGCAGAGATACTGCTCCATGCCTCGATTGATCCTTTCCATTTGACCATCTGTTTACACATGGTAGGCCATAGATATTTTCTGTCTTATTCTGAGGAGCTGGCAGAGCACTGAAGTGAATTCCGAGATGAACTGAGGTCCTCAATCTGAAATGACCAAGGAGGGGAGTCCATGCTGACACCACACGTGATCACAGAATATCATGGCCAGGTTTCTCGAGGTGATCATGTCATGGCAGGACACAAAAACAACCTCTTTAGAGAACCAGTCCACTATTATTGTGACCGCCATGAACCTAGGGGGACCTGATGGGGGTAACTCCATAACAAAGTCAACTGAAATATCTGCCCAGGCTTGGGCAGGGATGGGATGGGGAAGGATCTTGCCAGCAGGCATGAAGGATTGCCCTTTGACCATAGCACAGGTCTGGCATCCTTTGACATATGCCCTAATGTCCTTGGTAACTCCTGGCCACGTGAAGTGGCATATCAGAAGATGCAGTGTTCACACAAAGCCTACATGACCTGCAACCAGGGAATCATGGCAAAGACCAAGCAACTCCAGGCAAAGTCCTTCAGGGACAAAGACCTTGCTCTTGGAGTTGGTGTATACCATATCCAAAGACTTCTGAACAAAGCCTTCAGGCACAAGGATTGGATCCAAGGCTTCTGAAGCCTTGGACAGAGTGTTATAAAACATGAACAAGAGCTCCACATGATTCATGAAAAGGGTGGGGGGAAGGACTGTGATGTTGGAATTGTGGTCCTTAACCACATCGCCATGATCTGGATGGTGGGAGAGGGTATTGGCACTCCTGTTACTTGTGCTGGACTTGTAGATCATGGAGTAGTTAAACTCCTGGAGGACTTCATGCCAGCAGGCCTGGCATCCAGATAGAGCCTGGGGTTTCTTCCAGTACTTGAGGTTCTGGTGGTCAGTCCAGA
Organism: Rubroboletus satanas; assembly: GCA_038090635.1. Classification (NCBI taxonomy): domain Eukaryota; kingdom Fungi; phylum Basidiomycota; class Agaricomycetes; order Boletales; family Boletaceae; genus Rubroboletus; species Rubroboletus satanas. Next base: position 8,638 of record JBBPNB010000443.1, read on the forward strand.
TCTCAAAATGAGGATGGTCAACCAGGTAGTGGTGCCATTCTTCAAGAGCACAGATGATGGCGAGCAACTCCTTGTCATAAATCAGATAGTTGTGTTCTGCACTGTTGAAGGAATGGGAAATGAATGATACTGGATGCCAGAGGTCATCATTGCCTTTGATGGAGAGCACTGCTCCAGTTGCAATGTCCAAGGCGTCCATTTCCAACTGGATCTCCTTTTCCCTGTCCAGATATGCAAGGAGAGGCACAGTCCAGATCTTGTCCTTGAGAGTCCATTGCAGACTGCTCTTTATCACCCCAACACCACAGAGTAGCCTTCTTCATCAAGTTTTTGAGCAGACAGGCAATGTCCACAAATTTGTGGATGAATCTCCAGTCGTAGTTGCAGAGACTGAGGAAGCCCTGTATATCCTTGACCTTCTTTGAGACAGACCATTCGAGGACTCTAGCAACCTTCTTATCCTGCATCTCAACTTCTTCCTTGGATACAACCATGCTGAGGAAGTTGAGCTTCTCTCTCAAGAACTGACACTTCTCAGGCTTGATGTAGAGGTTGTTTTTCTGAAGACGACCAAGAACTTCTTTAATAATGGCTTTGTATTCTGCCTTGGTCTTTCCCTTGGTATAGACCATGCAATCGTCAAGGTAAATGATGAAAATGGCATACATGTTGTTAAAGATGTCATTCATCATCTGTTGGTGTTATGACACTTTTGTTATGACGCTACCGCTCTCCTAGCGTAATGCTAAGATAGATAGTCAACTAAGAACGTAGCAGTAGGCACTCAAAAGTAGCCTATGGACTTAGAGAGGTCTGACCAGGGTTATGCCAGAAAATACACAGTATATTGCATAGAACTAGCTGGGGAGCTAAGTTCTACACTTGAGGGTTTATATAGATACAGGGCATGTTACTAGAGGAGAGGATTCCCAATAGGGAAGAGCCTTGAGGACTACACGAGGCATACCATGAGGACAACATGAGGCAAGGCTATGTTGGTTCCTAATGAATAGGAATGAAGGTGGAACTGACTGTATGGTACGAAGAAGAAATTTAGGTTTGATGGAAGAAAAGCTGTGTCAAACATGGAGAGTAACACAGGAAGAGAAACGGTGGTCTGAAGTAACGGTATCTCTGTCCACAAGGCAAGTAGAATGGTTGAAAGGGGTTATCGTGAATAAGAAAGAGGAAAGGAAACTTTGGGGTATGGGCCGAACCGACAATTGTAACAATAGCCCCATTTTAAGAGAGAGATACCATATTCCCAAGACTTCAACTAGAAGTCCCCATTGTAGGCGTCAGGGTCAGAGTCTTCTTGACTGTCTTGAAAAGGACAACCAGAGGCGAGATGGCCTGGCTGTTGACAGAGAGAGCAACAATGATGAGGACAGTCATACTGGGGATGACCAGGAGTGGCCTGTTGGCAAAAGGGACAATGATGAGAGGGGCAATTGGGATGGAGGTGTCCAGCAGTTCCGCAGTTGTAACAGCAGATAGGTCTGCAGATGGTAGAGCCTAGAGGGAGGATGAATGGATCTAGGATCGATCCAGATGGTTGTTCGAGTGGAGGGGTAGAAGAGGGGATTGAAGAGGAGGTAGGGGTGGGTTTCTTCTTTGACATGGTGGGTGACGAGGGATTCTGGTCCGGCGTCGGATTGGATGTGTTTGTCGTAGAGGGTAGGAGGGTCCATTGGTAATACATGCTGCATTCAGCTGGGGAGAGGGTGGTGAGGAGGGGTTCAAGAATAGGAAGAAGGGTAGTTGGATTAAGTTGATCCACCATTGGCCCAAGATGTTCTCGATAGAAGAAATTGAGGGTTTGTTGTTGTGCTTCAGCAATGGATTGGGCGAGAGCAGTGACATGCATGGTTTGCCCAGTAGGCAAGAGGTTTTTCTGGAGTTGTCAGAGGATGGTGAGGGTGTGGTATAGTTGTCCCAGGTCAAGTAGGACGAGGTTACAGTGAGAGGTGATAGCGGCATCAAGTACACGAACAATGGAGGGTTCATTGAGGATGGCGACATAGAAGGTTCGTCATTGGGGAGGGGGAAGGCGGTCTGAGTGGATGGGAATACAACATTGAGGACAAGTGGGAGGCATGAGGAACTGCCCGACTAGAGGTGGTGGTGGTCCTTATAAGCGTTTAGGACCTCAGGGGCATTTTCTAAACTTAGCTCACCCTCCCAGGTTGCCTCAGATAAGGGGTATCCTTTTCATGCCATGAGGTAGCAGCAATGACGGGCAGTGCCTTTGTGCTTGATGATATGACTAACCTCGTATTCTTCCTCAGTGCCAGTAAGATCAGGAGCAGTCGAGGGAAGTTGGGGCCATGTTCATCAGTTTCCGTGTAGGGGGTGAGGAGGAATGCATGGAAGACCAGATGTATTTTCCAAGAGGGTGGTAGGTTTAATAATGTGGTCATGTAGACCAAACTGGGGAAAGACATGGTGGAAGAAAAGATTGGCCACATCGGCCGCTGACACCGTTTTTGAAGATGGGATGAAAATCACCCCCCGAGTAAGGCCATGGTCCACCATGACCAAAACAGAATCAAGGCCTCTGACAGGAGGGAGGCCAGAGATTAAATCCATAGAAAGGTGTTGGAAGGGGTGGGTGGCGGTGGTGGGGACTGGAGTAAGAGGGGGTTTGGTGGGATGGGTATTAACCTTGTGCTGTTGGCAGACAGCACAACCGGCGTTGTAATGGCAGATAAAGGTGGACATTCCAGGCCACCAATAATCACAGGAGAGGAGGGTGAGAGTATGAGCGGCCCCAGCATGGCTACCATGAGGGGAATTGTGGACCGAGGAGATGAGAGCCCCGCAGCAGTCATCAGGGATGTAGAGGCACCCCTGGAAGGTCAGGTTGGTACCATCGTAAGACCAATCATCAGGGCAGGTGCGAGGGAGGAGACTGGTCCCTAGGGACATCGCCGTGAGGGCGTTGGCAACAAGGGGATCCTCCTTGGAGGAGGAGGCAATTTTCTCAACAATGGTGAGATCGAGAGAACGGGAGAAGACAGAGTCCGGAAGGAGTTGAGTGGAGGTGTTGTCAGTCGAGGTGTCAACAACATCTCGTCGAGAGAGGGCATCAGCCAGTCCCATCTGGGTGCCAGGGACATGGGTGAAGGAAAGGTCATAGTCCTGGAGGAATATCTGCCAGCGAGCTTGGCGGCGAGAGAGTTTTCTAGGTTCCTTGAAGTAGAGGAGGTTCTTGTGGTCTGTTAGGATGGACACCAGGTGGTTGGTACCACGGAGATACTGTTGCCACTCCTCAAGGGCGAAGATGACTGCTAGAAGCTTGCAATCGTAGATGTCATAGTTGCATTCGGCCAGTCCGAACGACTTGGAGATATAGGAACAGGAGTGGAGGTCCCTGTTTGTATCTTTCTGCATGAGAACTGTTACGCGGGACCATAACAATCTTGACCACAGTGGTGTACTGGGGAAGTCTCCTATTATCTTGGAGAACGAGTGTTAAGAGGGCTGGGTCTTAACACGTATCACTAGGGGAGAATGGGAACTCCCAAGGTGACAGCACCGGATACTCAAGAGTAGTGACCGGTGGAGGTCTAGCACACTAGCCTTCTCCCTCTGGAGTGCCTATGCTAGCCTGACGTATACGTGGGGCCGTCCATGTAGCACTTCGCGTATGAAATGGTCCTTCACTGGAAGGCCGAGCGCGCTGGCTCCCAATGGGTGGTACTAGGCCTAGGGGACAGTACCCTTCTAGGATTGAGGCTTAGGCGCTGGGTGTTAGCCTCAGGCTAAGACTGATCGCAAGACGCGGAGATAGAAGCAGAAGTATAGAAGCAAAGTGGCGATCAGGCTTCGCAGCGGATCAAGACTGTTATGGTGAAAGGCGCAGATCAAGATTGAAGGGAAAGGAAGTACAGCGGAGTATGAACTTAAATACTACTCCAGTTAGTTTAGGGGAGGTCTAAACTATCTAAATAGGGAATGGCACTAATCGAGCGAGATCTAGATCGGGATCTGGATCTGTCTGGGTGAGGGGAACACGAGGCATTACCTAAGTATGGTAGATGCCGAGGCGAGATGTGTCCATTTATAGAGTACAGGGATTGGAAATGATATAAAAGGAAATTAGGGATGTTCCCTGGGGATTCCCTGGGAAGTCCCATTGTTCGTTGGCTCGACGTAGTCGAGACACATGAACTCATCCCACAATTCATCTGGCATTAGGTCTTTGTGCCCTAAGTCACACAACTCATGGAGAAGGGTCCTTCCTAAGGTTCTGGAAGGTGAGTTGGGGTTGTCCCAAGGAAATGAGTCAGGGGAAGCCATAGCCGTAACAAGAACTGCCCCAGTGGTAGTTAAGGAGGCATCGGTCATAACATGGAAGAGTTTCTCAAGGTTGGGGGTGCAGAGGATAGGTTGCTTGAGGAAGGCGTTCTTGAGGGTGCGGAACGCGCGATCCTGGTTGGTGCCCCACTGCCAGATGGTGCCCTTCCGAGTGAGGTCGTGGAGAGGGCGTGTAATGTCAGAGAAGGCAGGGATGAACTTCCAATAGAAGTTGCAGAATTCTAGGAAGGACCACAGGGTAGAGATGTTGGCAGGAGGTTTCCATTCCTCAATGGTGGAGAGCTTGGTAGGGTCCATTTTAATGCAGTCGTTGGAGACTACTAACCCTAGATACTTGACTTCAGAGAGGTCGAAGTGGCACTTCTCCAGCTTAAGGTAGAGGTGTTGCTCACGGAAACATTGGAGGACCTTGAGAGTCCATTCATGGTGGGTGGCAGGGTCGGAGGAGTGGATAAGGACATCGTCCATATAGACGACTAACCAACCTTCAGCGATGTAGTCAGCAAAGGCGTTGTCCATGTAGGCTTGGAAGGTGGCCAGGGAGTTGCAGAGGCTGAAGAACATGACCATAGGCTCAAAGAGCCAAAAAGGGGTGACAAAGGCTGCCTTCCAGTGGTCCTCTGATTTGATCTGGACATTGTTATATCCCCACCACACATCAAGTTTAGTGAAGATAGACGATCCCTTTAACTTATCCAGGAGATCATTGATCTGAGGGAGGGGGTACGCATTTTTGACGGTATGCGAGTTAATGTATCGGTAGTCTTGGCATGGACGGAGTTTTCCATCCTTCTTCTGGACAAAGAAGAAGGGAGCAGCTTGAGGGGACTTGGACGGCTGAATCTTCCTGCTGGCGAGGTTTTCTTTGATGAACTTCTGGCAGGCCGCGAGTTCCTCAGGGTTGAGAGAGTAGTTTCAGGCCTGTTTTGGTACAAAGCTGGGAAGGAGGCGTACTTCATGGTCGAAAGGCCGCTTAGGAGGGAGTTCTGTGTTTTCTTCGTCTGCAAAGACATCCATGAATTCTTGGTACTGTTTAGGTACCTCCGTGTTGGTGCACTTAGCTTCCTACACGAGGGTGGTGGAGAGGGTGACTTTCCGGACCTTTTCCGGGAGAGCAGAGAACTTCTTGAGCAGCTTGGCTGCGAGCTTGTTGTCAACGTCATGCTTGAGGTACCGTAGAAGATACCATTGTCCAAGGGCTTCCTGCCCATTTGGTTTCCGAGGGATGGTTTTGGCAGAGACCATGAGCTTGCACGTTGACCAGTCGATGATGGGGTTCCTGGCTGTTAACCATGTCATTCCGAGGATGACATTCTGATGCTTCCCACTTGAGAGTACGAGGAAGTCTTGGTCGGTCTCATCGTTGTCCACCCAGATGTGGAGTCGTGTCTTGAACTTGATCTGCCCCATTTTATTCTCAATTCCATCCACATTGAAGGCTTGACGGAGTTGAGAGAGATGGGTGAGGGAAAAGTTATGCTGTTTGGCAAAGGCATAGTCGATGAAGCAGGTGATGGCACCGCAGTTGACAAGGGTGGGGGTGGATATGAGATTCTGGCTAGAGGGGAAGGAGAGACTAAGAGGGACAAAGATCAATTTTTCTTCCTGTGGTACGGTGACTGTAGGGATGGAGGGGAAGTCAGAGAGAGTGGCAAGGTCCTCCTCCCAAGAGTCCAAGGTTTTTCTAACAAGGCGGATCTGTTCTGCTTTTTCCACTGGTGACAGTTTTTGGGATTTCTGGGCGAGTCCATTCCGGATTGAGCAACAGATTTCGCTAGGGGAATAGGTCTTGGCTAGGGTGGTGAGGTTGGAGGAGAGTTCATTGATGACCGGGGTGGTTGTTGTGGCATGACAATGTTCAGAAGGAGGTTGACCGAGTTTCTTGTTCTGGGACATAGGAGTCCAAAAATGCCATCTGAGGTTTCTTAAGTCCTCATGGTTTTGTACTTGGGTGCTGGCAGCTGACTGCCAGGCTTTTACGGTGGTAGGGGTGGGTCCGACTGCCAATTCTAAGGCAAGGTTGTAGGGGAGTCCAGTGATGTAGGAGTCACAGAGGATTTCTTGTTGGTTGATGTCGGCGAGTCTGGCAAGGAGGGAGAACTTGTTGTTGTAGTTGTGGAGGGCTTTTGGCGAGGTGGCCTCCATCCTGAGCTTTCTGAGTTCCCTCCGCGCGTTCCGAGTGGCAGTGGTGGAGGAGAAGGTTGTGCTGAATTCTTGTTTGAAGGTTGACCAACTCCGATACTTGGTGGGGTTGCATGCCATCCAGTTATAGTAACCTTCGGCGAATACCTGTCCTTGCCCGCTTTCCATGCAAGCGAGAGCAATGGCAACGGCCTCCCCTTCAGCCATCTTGCCTTTCCATAGCTGGTTGTAGGCCTTGAGCGCCCCAAGCCACCAGTTGGCATCCTCGATCTTCCCTGTAAAATCCTTGGGGAGTGCATCCTTTCCGATACCGACCGTTTTTACTGGACCATGCCGTGGTCGTACTGTTTTTGAGGGTGATGGTGTGGATAGACCGGAGGTGGTCTGCCTCGAAGGTTTAGCTGGGTGAACGGTGGTAGTACCTACCAGGCCAACAGGACCGTATCCTAGTCTGGGTTTCTTAGAAGATCCTGGGCCCAATTGGCAGAGGAATGTGCGCTTCGAAGAACCTGAAGGCTGAGCAGTGGTAGAGTAGATGCAAGGGTATTTCTTTGATGAGTCTTCTCGTACTGCTGGATAGGAGCAGCAGCCCTTCCGACTCTGGGTGGAGATTGAACTGCTTGCCCTCGGCCGAGAGGGTGAGATCCTAGGGAGGTTAACTGTAGGTACTGACATATAGGGCAGAAGCTAGACAGTGACTGCGGTGAAGTAGAGCTAGTTCTTTTGTTATGACGCTTTTGTTACGACGCTACCGCTCTCCTAGCATAATGCTAAGATAGATAGTCAACTAAGAATGTAGCAGTAGGCACTCAAAAGTAGCCTATGGACTTACTGTAGAGAGGTCCAACCAGGGTTACGCCAGAAAATATGCGGTATATTGCGGAATAAAGAAGATGGGACTTGTCTATGGAGATTTGGAGGGGTGAATATACCCCTTGGTGGACTCCTTCTTGATGAAGATCCACAGCATGTCCATGTTGGGATCCAAGAGAGAGATTACCTGACCCTTCTTTGGCACAAAATCGGATTTGAGATCAACAGTATGGCGTGATCCCAAGCTTTTTGGACTGGCATGCAATTCGACTCTTCTTCCAAGAAGACGTTAAGGAAGTCATGGTAGACTTTGGGTACCAGGGCCTTGGTGCTGTCCTCAATTTGGACTGCCCAATTCTCTGCTCCACACACCACCTGGTTGATGTGTTGGCAATCCGGGGTACACCATGGGAACAAGATCTCCTTCTTGACTCAGTTGATATTTGGGTTATGGCATGAGAGCCAGTCATACCTGATAAACATCTTGTGAGTGCCTAAGGGCAGGGGGTAAACATCCACAATGTCATAATGCCCATTGATCCGGATGATCATGGGTATCTTCTTTGTGATGGCACCTCCGCAGTTGCCAGTGCCATTGGTGTTCCTAATTGGAACTGGGAATGGAATGTCCACAGTCTGAAGTCCAAGTTTTTCTGTGTACTCCATGTCAATAACCATGTTCATGCATCCAGAGTCGATCAAGGGCTTAACTGTATGAGTACAGTAGCCGTTGAGGGACTTGCCTGTGAAGCACATGTCCTCTATCAGAAATGGGCCAGAGTTTTGAGGGGTTTTGATGAGGGGACTGGAGTTTGGGATGGGGAGAGATTTCAAGATGCATGTCTGAGGCAATTAACATATCTAAGGCCCCTGAGGTCATCTCGTAAGAGACTTCCTCAGAGGTGGTAGATGATAATAACTTATTGTTCAGGCTATCTAAGAAGCACATCTGAAATAAATTAGAGTCGTCCAGGTCCCAAGTCCATGATATCGATTATATACCTAGTCCAGGAGCACCCTCGTTGCTCATGGACTGTGATTTTTTAAAGTGTCGGTCACTTCTTCATCTGCCTCAGCTCTGAGGCTATTACAAACCAATGGTCTGGCTCTGTTCCCTAAACCCTTATCCTACACTCCGTGGTTACTGTTTCATTTCATTCTCTTTCCCAACATTGTGGATGAGCATTCCGCTCCTATGGACCACCTTTTCCTTTCCTGGTTGATCTCTTTAGATCTCCTCAGCGTTTTCCTGTGTAAAACCTAACCTTGTTCTTACCAGACGGTCGGTCCTACTTCTTTCCTATTCTTAGGACCGACACTGCCTTCCTTCATCTCCGCTATGCATAGCCTCGCCATGAGGCCTCCTCATTACCGTGCCTGCAGGATACCATGAGGTCGTTCCCCTTTTTGGAATCCTCTCCTCTCGTAGCACGATCTCTCCTGTATATAAACCCCTCGGCATAGAACTTAGCTCCCCAGCTAATTCTATGCAATATACCTGCTTTCTTGGTATATTCATCTCCTTGAGTCTTCGGGCATCTCCTTGATTGCTCGCTACTAGTTCTTTGACGATTATCTATCTTGGCTCACGCCTAGAGAGCGGTAGCGTCGTAACAGAGGCAATCTCTCCAGTAGGCCTCTGTCTCGGCAGAGGCATAGCCTGGATCCTGGAAGTGAACCTGCACTACCACACACCAGGATTGCTTGTATTCCTAGGACAGATGTTCCATCTTGTTGCAGTTCCAATACTTTCTAGTGTCTGGAACAGGGATGCCTATGTCCATAGGGGTGCCGCATCCTGGCTGTACTCCAGTGGGGGTGAAGTGGGGCTGAGGCTGGTAGTCAGGGGGACAGTATGGATGATGTCTCCCAGCAGGAGGCATATAGAAAGGGTGCTGAGCAGGGCGATGAAAGGAGCCCATAGGGTGATAGAACAATGCGTGTTCTGGAGTGCCGGGTCCTCTTTCACAGGTGATCTGCTCAAAAGTTCTTCCTGCCATCTTGCAGGCTTCCTTGTAGGTGTTACGACGCTACCAGTTCTCCTGGTAATACCAAGAGCCGATAGTGTAACAAGGTCTAGCAGCAGGTACTCCGAAGTAACCTGAGGTCTTAGAGAGGTCCACAAGAGGGGAACGCCAGGAGATATGTGGTATTCACGTAGAACTAGCTGGGGTGCTGAGTTCTACGATGGGGTCTCTATATACTAGTACAAATGTGTTACGAGGCCAGAGGATCCCATAAGGGGACACGTCTGGAGACCGGTTGACACGAGGTGAAGGGAAGGCATACTACGATAACTG
>JBBPNB010000444.1:0-18202 GCA_038090635.1 Rubroboletus satanas
CACTGACAATGCCTTGCAAAGGTACCCACCATTATCGCTTTCAAGGATGGGAATCCACTTGGAACAGTAATAGGTGCAGAACTGGGACCACTTTCTGTTCGTCTCTCCCTCGTGGACATGTGGTGAGGGTGGATATCTGACCTATCGTTCTGCTATAGGCGTTCGTCGCAAAACACGCTCCTGTGAATTGAATCTCGCCTTATCACACACCTGTAGTGGTACACGATGATACATCTACGGTGTTGTTGGTGTTACCAAAAATACAAATGAAAGTTTGACTGCGTCCACTGGCCGACAGCCCCGTCTACGGTACAACCAAAGTCTCCTCGAACTCGACAGAGCTCTTGTCCTCCCAATCTCTCTTAAAGAAAGTCCTCCTGTTAGGTAAAACCCCAAGCTCCAGATAGTCCACCTCAAACGGCTCAATGAACAACAACGCAAAATTCGACAGCGCCGTCGCCAAATTCTTCTTGTCCTCCTCGTTTTCCGCCTCGCCCAACTTGGGTAGCGTCGTCGGCCACTTCTTCATCTCCTCTTCCCCACCTTCGAGCGGCGTACCCGGGACAGGTCTACACCAGGTCGCCTTCATATGGCCACTCATCTGATCAAACGTCTCCACCCGCTTCGCCTCCCAATCGAACCCCTCCTTCTCCAATGCCTCACACACAATGCCTCCCCGCTTCGGATACGCTCCCTGATAGTTCGGTTCGGGCACGATCGACGCCCGTCCGAGGATCCGAAACTGCTCTACGGTGCTCGGCGTCCAATACACAACTTCGACGCGCACTCGACCGCCAGTGAGTTGGATCACTTTGGGCATTCGGACGTCGGTCGTGGAGAGGATGAGTGGGAGGTTGGGGAGCGTGGATGCGGTGATGAAGGCGCGCTGGAGGTGCGATCGGACGTGCGGGGTGCCTGACGCGTCGACCGTGGCGAGTTGCATGACTGTTATGATGTGCGCAAAGGGTGTGCGTGTTGTGTATGTGATGAGCGACAAACGAGAGTCGCTCAAGTTGGTGTACTGACCTGCACAGTCTTCTGTCTGTTCTTTCCGCAGAGCGTTGGCGAGAGCTTCATACCATCCTTTGCGTGTCATGTCTTTTTATGTTGCTTGAAACGGTGAAATATCGTCGTTGGTAGTGCGGTGTGAATGGATAAAGATCAAGAGTTTGCCGCAACTGCCAGATTATCTCATATACGCCCCAACGTGAATGGAACTAATGTTATGTGCCTTCCGAATCAGGGGCTTGCCGATTCCGGCCCAACGACTTGGGCATTATCTACCATCCGTAATCTACACAGATAAATAGAAAGGAGCGACCAATAACGTTGCGATATTGTCAATCGAAAAGAAAAAAAACGAGCGTGCCTCAACTCAACCCCTCCAAACTCTCCCTGATCGTGCGCACTCGCTGCTCCACCGCATCCAACACCTTGCATATATTCGCCACCTCCACCGGCGCGTCCCCCACCGGTGCCGACGCTAACGGCATAGACAACCCCCCACCTACCCTCGCCCGCTCCATCGCCAACTCCTCCCACACACCCGCAATCACACCCTGCAACCACCGCTCCTTTTCGTCCGCCCGTTTCATCTCCTTCCGCCTCCCTACCTCCTCTCGATTCCCAACCAACGCCAACGTCCACACGTTACTCAACACCAACAACACGATCACGAACCACAGAATCGTCGTCGAAGAAGATTGTTCCCATGCTTCTTTGACGAGCTCGAGGGCCCCCTTGGTGGATCGCACGGCGACGTTGTAGGCGCCGTCGAACGTCTCGTACGCCCATTGCATACCACGCCGGTTTCGATCGCGTTCTCGCGCTTTGCGTGCTTCTTGAGCTGATATAGGCAAGTCGGGACCTCCGATGACCTCGGCGAGCGGCGTGATGGGTTCGACGGGTGCAACCACAGTGGGATCGAGCCCCTCCGGAACGAACTCTGCCTGATGCTCTTGGATGTACATCCGCATCGCCTTGTCCAAATCGGAATGATAGACCTTCTGCCCCTCAATCGCGGATTTTTCGATGAGACCTGGAAAGTCAGGGGTTGTTCAGTATCAGGATATATGAACGAAGACCGATATATTACCCTTGATGAAACTCCTCCCGGTCCATTCCACTTGCGTCGTGACGATGACGCGAGTCGTGATGGAACTCGCCCACATGAGACATGTTCGGGTCTTGACCACGAAAACGCCACCGCTTGGTACATCCGGCGTTTTGGTACTCGTGAGCATCACCACATAGTCCTCAAAGTCGCAATGCACAGCTTCGTCGTGAATCTCGCATTTAGTCTGTTTGGGACCAACGCTATTGTTGAGTGGTTTGATGTACGACATGTTGCGCTGGAGAAGCTTGGATCCCTGGCCGATGGGTGCCCAATCCGATATCTGGACATCTAAACGAGGACGTTAGAATAAGGAGTAAAGATGACGCCAAGGTCCGTACCGCTGAGCTTTTGATCCACCTTCATAAAGTCTTTGATGAACCCGCTCGCAAACATGAGGTTATATATTTTATCAGGCGTGCCTGGCAAAACAGTCTCGAGTGCCAATTCACTGAGGTGACCGTCGTTCTTTGAGCATGCACAACGTGTCACTTTGTTGGCGCCTGCGACAACACACTCATTCCCGCACCCTTCCGAGACACTTGTAGATATAGATACCATGTCCCGAGTAGACACGTTACGACTGTCTGTCAGCTCGGGGTTATCATCCGGTCGTGCAAGTCGCCAGATGTTAGTAATGACATCATAGGTCGTATCCCGGGAAAGAAAGGATGCAAACGTGTATTTGGCTTGACGGGTTGTGATCTGTATGGCGTTCGGAATGACAAACGCGGTCATCTTCTTCTCCAGCGCAGTGATCTCATATATAGGAATAGACAGCTGTCGCAAAGTGATCAGACTGTGATGCAATTCAACTGAGCGTGACACGTACGTCGGTGATCCAACCAAAGATATTGGCATGGAAGCAAATATGATTTTCAGAGATATATAACCGGCCTTGGATTAGAATCTCTCGTTGTAGTGCACAGCCATAATCTGAGCGGTGGGTTCTGAGTCGGGGACCTCACAGTAGATATATGTTTTACCTTCAATAAGGTAGTCTCCCTCGGGAATATTAGGAAAGAGTTCATGAAAGTCTGCATTTCGCTTATTACTGGCGACAGCGAACCCGGTGACCGGTATATCTTGTTCGTTCAGGTCTAGCTCATCAGACGATGAACAAGACTCGTCCCCAGTGGAACCAAAGGTATCTCCATCCGAGAAATCACTTCTGGTTAGTGAGATGTTTGGAGAGCGTGTGTGAGCAGGTGAACGCATCGACGCCACTTGGTGTGTACGTGTTTGGATAGAATGCGACGAATCTCCCGCTGGTTTGGTGCCATTCAAGGAGAACGTTGATTTTGACCCGGAGACAGGGGTAGGGAGAGGTGGTAAAGGTGGTACTTGGGGCGCGTGGGACATGGGTACTCCGTATGCTGCGCTACTGCGACCAGACGATCTGCGCCCGTTGTTCTTGTGCTTTTTTGAGCTCGAACTCGTCGCAGAACGAACAGATTTAGTGTCACCGTCGCTCACCGCTCCGAGAAGCTCTTGTGACTGGGCTTTCTGGGATGCCAGTGATGTGGGAGATTCGACGACTGTATTTGGTACTGGGATGAAAGAGTCCTCGTGGCGGCTAGCTTGCTGTTGGACGTCAATGACGCTGCGTGTGTCTGATGCACTTTGGTCAGTGTTTAGGGGAGGCGGAGGCTGTGTTGTGCCGCGCATCGAACGCTTGGAAGGTTTTGCCTTGACGAACCTGCCAGGAGTTTGTAGTGGATGGGAGCGCGCACTTTGCTTGTCAACGAAACCCTTGAGGTTGCCCGTGGAGGAAGCGGGAGAGAGTTGACGAGAAGAACCACCAGGGGAACTGGCAGAGTGCGATGAGATCCAGTCGGGGGGTTGGCTCGGACGTCCAGGTGTGGGTGTAAGCTCTGTCTCGTCAATCAGAGGTATTATGTCACTCGTTGGACGCGCAGCAAGCGAAACCTCGTGCCGATTCGGTATATGCCGTTCGCGTTCTTGCGAGCGGACACGTCGGTGGTGTAGTGACGCTTGGTGGACTTGCTCGATGGAAGGTCTGTAGCCACTGACATGCACAGAGAGGTCTGACTCGGTGGGACGAGGTGAAGGGGGGATGACACCGATTTTTACGCTGCCAGAGGAATGGGATGAGGTGGTATCTCCATAAGGAGAGAGATGAGGAGAGGGAGGATGTGGTGTCGTTTTTGAGTGAGGGTGAGCAGTCGATGTGGGTGGTGATGGTACGCTTTGTTCATCACTCGAAGCACGCCCATTGGTACGCGGAGTCTGTGGTGCCTGTGTGTTTCTGACAAACTTGGAAAAGATATTGGGCGGCATGGACTAGAAGTGCGGGTCAGCGAATTGCTGACTGAACCCGTGTCACCGACCTCTATTCAGGACGCCGATCCGACCGTAACCCCCGTCGTCAATGTCGTTGGATGTGTCTGGAACACTTAAATTATTCGGGGTGAGCGGGAGCTGAGACGAACTGCGGTCGTCGTATGAACCTGAGATCCACTGCCAGAAAAGGAATTCCTCCGTCCCCCAAGCAAAACTCCGCATGATGCTACAGATCCATCGTATCTCCCACTCACTCTTAACTGAGTGGCTATCTTGACCGTCCCTCTGGCAGGTCGAGTTATGAAGATCGCTCTCTTTGGCTGAAACGGACAAGGAAAATTGTCCACTTTGTCAGTAACCTTGGATGTGATAATAGCAATAATAAGCCGTGATCAGATCGAACGGTTGCGGGACCGAAGAATGTCGTGGAGCCCACGCACCAGCAGCATCGAGTCGCGATGTTGTAAATGATCTTCCTCGACGAAGACAACTATTGTACAGTATATCATTTTATCCTCGTCTCACGAGAATACGCTTCCGAGCCCGGGCGAGGCGAGACACCCGCAGTCACGTTCCTCCAAGCTTCTTGAACCCCTCAACCGAGCAAGTATCTTACAGCATTCTACAGCGCTCTCCGAGTTCACTCCACACCCATACACACTTTCTCGCGTCTAGGCTTTGAACTCGCTCGTGTTTTCTCCTTCTCCGTAAAACGTATCCCTAATGGCTCCAAATACTATCAGCAATTCCGAGGAGTTCAATAACATAGTGAGTCCCCAAAGAAGAACCTGTCTCTACAAAGCTTTGAAGACGAACGTCATTAACCAATGGCTGTCCCGTGCTGCAGATCAACAACGGGCGGGTCGTCGTCATCGACTTTCACGCAGATTGTAGTGGCTGCTCCCGGCTCTCGGGCCAACAGCTATCAGACTTTTCAGAAACCTTCAAGCGTCTCGGAGTAGATTTCTACAGCGTCGATGTCGACGAAGCAGACGACATCGCCCTTGAGGCTGATGTACGAGTGGTATGTAATCCCAATCGGGTTACAGTTTTTATAACATCTAATGGTCGCTGTGGTGCCTTTATGGTTTTCAAGGATGGAAACAAGGTTGGATGTGGAGAGGGCGTTGGTGCGGGGAATCTCCATGTGAGTGAATCTTTGCGACTCATGCATGCTGTCCATCTGACCACGATTACAGAAACTCATGGGGTCACATATCGCTGGGTGGACAGCGTCAAGTAACCCACAGACACATCTCGACGGCGCACGTGATGAAAATCAACCCCTGTCATGACAAGAAAGTTCATCGCTGACTACGTCATTGATGGCATGGATGAGGCGTGGCACAGAAGAGAAAAAAAAGATTTCATGTATCTCCACTCAATCATGCACATGCGCGGCTTGGGATGAGAGATACCTTGACGACGAAGGGGTCGTACTCGGGAGATTCGCCAACGATATCGGTGCCCGCGTCAAGAAGCTGGTCATGAAAAAGCACCGGAGGGCGGGCGTCGATAGCGTGCCTCAGGACACGGCTGCCTGCACCGGGCAACGTGGAAGGGATCACGCCACTATTCTGAGGGCGTAGGCGATCCACGCCGTTCGTGACGCCGAAAAGACAGGCGTCAGGCGTTGGGGAGGGATCAGCAAGGAACAATTATTTGATCGAATATTGATGGGAGAAACATCCTAATGTAGTAAATGATATTCCAAATAAGGAGTTATCCTAGTTAAAATGGGAAATTGTATTTGTGCATGAGGACATAGTTTAAACGGCTCGTCCGTGCCATCGCAGCGAGTTCGCTCGCTCACTCACTTGCTTGTTCGGTCCTGCCAGGATTCATGCCTCTCCTTGGAGGTCTATTCCACAAGCGAAACGCCCCTTCAAGACACTTCTCCAGTGGCCCATCCACCGCGACCGAATCCGTGGCGTCCTCCGCCAGCAACAGAGATTCGACCGACGGTGACTATGTCCTCCCAGACAGGTCCCTCCCACCACCCTCGCCCATGTACAACTTGCCCGCGGCCTCCTCCTCTAGCAAGCTCAAGCTGGCCTTCCGCCGCAAGGCAGTTGCTCATCCCCAGGCAAATTCCAAAGGCACCCCCCATTCGGTCGCGTCTCCCAACGATGCGCCATCTCCGTACATATCAAGTGTGACATCTGATTCTGGCCACGGCCTTCCTGCTCCTCCTCGCAAGTCGTCCCTCTTTGCCGTCTACAATGAATCACTCCAATCCATTCATTCGCTTCCTAATGAGTCACCCAGTCGTATTCATCCTGATACCCCCAGTACACTATCTTCCTCTGACGTCCGTAGCGAATCCCATTCGCCCCCTGCTGGTCAAGCACACAAAAAGTCTCCAGGCTTGTTCTCTTGGGCCAGAGAACGCACAAAATCCAAGCCACTCCCACCCTCTTCGACTTTGTCACCTGTACCCTCGACTAGTCCTTCTGTCGACGATTCATCATCGTTCAATCTCAAGTCCTTTCGCCAGGTTCGTCCAGACTCTCCCGCCACTTCCCCAGAAAAGTCCCCTCAGTCTCTGTCAACTTCGCTCCTCGCTCCGCCACGCCCACGGCCAAGAGGCGATAGCATCGCGTCGGATTCTTCCCAAAGGATATCTGTTGCAGCATTCAGGGAAGCACAAGCTCGCAGCCGTGCGAATTCTCCCGTTCCTTCATTTCGCCCCCCATCCACTGCGGATACCCTCCGCGTAGATGGCAACGGCAGGAAACGTGCATCAACTATCTCTGTCGTCTCGGCCACCGACTACCCACAGCCGAACAAGAATGCTACTGCTGCGCCGACACCAAGCCTTCGGCCCGAGTCTTCCGCTCTAGACCCGTCTTCGGATGATTCCGGGTCCGAAGAAGATGAAGAGGTTGATAGCGATGGAGAACCCGTCCAGAAACCTGATCGGAAAGGGACAATAACACGCCGTTTCGATGGGACTCGTACACGTTCCAATGCCGGGTATAGTTCTGTACCTAGCCCTACTAATCAAATGTCACACTCTCGACAAAATCCCCCCAAGCTGTCCAAGTCAGCGCCACCACTGACGTATCAGCCGGATCAGGCGCCATTTACTCGGCAACGAGCTTCTGTTTCGACAAGTGCGTTGACGCCTAACGGGGCGGCACGCAGGGCATCCATCTTGGCAGCAGCCAACTCATCTTCTAACTCATATGGTAAGGCACCGCTTCCTTGCGTTACAGACGGGTCTATAATAATTATTGTGCCCTTTTCATCTTATTTCCACCAATCTAGCACAATCTAAGCACTCGGTGCACAAACCAAAAGATGACACTGACGAGTCGACTGACTCTTCGGATGCTGACTCCGAAGACATGCCTTTGTCCGATTTGGTCGCCCCACGGCGTCCTGGGAGCTCCGCCTCTAATCAGTCTGGTAGCCGTCCTCGGATGCCTGTAAAGCCGCTCATTGACATCAAATCTCTGGCTGGTGGGCCACCACTGCTGACGCCTATCTTGCGACATGAGGACTCGGTCAAAAACTTTAATACGAGGCGCAAGGAACAAGACGTCGAGAAGGATCAACCATTTTCTATTCCCGCAGTGCTCGCGCTCTCTTCTTCGACTTCTCCCCCCATATCCCCATCTGCGGGCAAGCAGAATTCCACTCCAGTCAACAAGCCCGCACTCACAGCGCATCATCGCAGATCTAGCAGTGACGTGCCCGCTAAGGGACCTGACAGCGATGAGGATCTCATGAATGCCATTCGGTTAGTCGGCGCTCTGGATAAAGAATCGGATCAACCCTCCGGGGTCCCCAGGCCATCTGTCAACTCACCGTCTGACCGCATTGTACCAACACCTATCCGGGAACGTGAACCTCCTACATCGTTTACCGTGCTGTCGCGGCCTCCTCAGAGGCAAAGTACTGCTGAGACATTGGGGTCGCTTTCATTGGCTTCGCAATGTCAGTTCAATGTCACCCCTCCCCCGCTTTCTTCGCAGCCCGAGATAAGCGCTCGACAACCTCCGCCAACGATGGTTAATCCCGCAGCTCAGAACGACAAGTCAGACGCCGTGTCGGTCTCTTCCGCCGCGCGGTCATCGACGTCGCGGAGTTCCTCTCGTATTCCACCTGTGCCTCTTATCCATTCAATACCCGATTCCCCCTCGGTCAAGGAGGACTACAAACCCGTTCGCCCTCGCACTACCTCACGTACCTCCAGGGTCAATGCTTCCGAGGGTCGCTCGCAGCCTCCGCCCACTACGCTTGTATCTGCCATGGCCTCGTCAAGTAAAATGGTATCGCACGGATTCCAGCCATCATCAATGCCTCAACGTCCGTTTGCAGGTAACAGTTCCATCCGAGGAGAGAGTCCTGCGGGGAGTTCTACCGGCGACTCGAGTAGTGGACGTGCGCCGTTCACACCGCGTGATGGTAGTGACATTGGTGTGCGGTCAAAGGACGATGCCGGTGATGTGGGCTCTACGTTAAAAGCTCGGGGACATGCGAAGAAGGCGAGCGTGACGTTTGAGGATCCGCAGCCCATTCGTGGTCGGGAGCGGGCAAAGACAGATCTCACAAATGAGCAGAAAACGCGAGAACGGAGACGCAGCGAGGCCAAGGCTGCGATCGAGGTTAGTTCAATGTTCTCGTCTGTTTTTTCTTTTTGTTCTCATCAAGCGAATATTTTTTAGCTTGGCAAGATCGTCAATGGCCGTGGGCCTCTGATGCATGACGACTCTGATGAGGACGTCGCGCCGCGTGGTCGGAATCCAGTGATCAACGTGACGATGGAGAATGGTGCCCAAGGGATGATGCAGCCTGGATGGGCAGCTTGGCAACAGCCAATGGCCAGTGGCATGACCCCGATGGCTCCACCTCAGTTTAGCAGTGATCCTGCATACCTCGCCGCACATCAACGTGCTCTTCTTATCGCGAAACAAGCATACCAAATGGCAGTTGCCCAGCATGCGATGCAAATGGCGGGTGAGGAATGGGAGCGCAACTCGAACATCGGGTATGGAAGCGGTGGTTCTGTGTACGGCGGCGGGGGCGGTGGGAGCGTATATGGCGGCGGGAGCGGGGGGAGCGTGTACGGTGGAGGGAGTGGGGGTAGTGTGTGTGGCGGTATGGGTGGTATGGCGCCGATGGGCATGATGAGCACGCCCAACATGGGGATGCTTATGCCACCCAACCAGTGGGCAAGAAGTTCTGTTGCCTTCCCGAGCGCGACTGCATCGGTCTATGGTGGCATCAGCAGCTCGCAGAGCGAATTCGGAGGTTCTGGAGGCTGGGGCACGCGGAGTGTCTACGGAGAATCGTTTGGGCCTTCGCCATCCTCTCGCTCAAATTACGTGGGGAATGGTGTTCCTAATAGCGCTGCGAGTGCGTATGGCGGTAGTTCAAGACCTCGCGCTTGGACAGGCGTTACGCCTTCGCCGACATCAGCGCAGCCCACAAAAGCGACCGGGAAAAGCCCAGCACGCAATCGGGCAGCACCACCCTCGAGTTGGAAGAGCGGCCGGTAACGTCTGACCTTCACTCTGCGCAAATCACACCTCCTCGTCCTCACTTGCCGTCTGCGTCTTGGTCCTTGTAGACCGACGCGGCACTCGTCATGTGTACATTCTTGCCGCAACAACGCTCACCGCAGTCACTCGTTTAATGATCGTATTTTCCCTCATCTCTCTCAGCATTATTTTACACCCCGTTTTTATATCCTCATCGACTTGTCCTACTTGCTCTTTCCTTTCTCTTATTTTTCTCATGTTTTCTCATTCTCATTTTTGCCTTGCAGCATGACCCTGACGCATTTCTAGCATCGTTTTGGGACGCACTCGTTCATTCGGCTCGATCATACACGTCCTTTTTTGTCTTTCCTTTCATTTTCTCTCGCGCTCGCTTTCGATTTGGATTGGGTTTTCATGATTTCATTCATTCTTTTGTCGGTTTCTAGCACTATACATCCGTCATTTTTCTCCTTTATACAAACGAGGAATGTAAGGTCGACAAGTATATCTATTCGGATGCGTTTTGGAAGGAGAACGGGCAGGAGAATGACTCGGCAGTTGCGCCGCCTGCGATGACACGATTGACATTCTTTGGTCGCAGCGTCTCTGGCCAGCCAGGCATTGTCCTCTAATCCCAGCGAGCTTGATCATGGACGGGCTGATCAGGATTCACACTAACGCTGTGTGATGACATGAGCTCAAAGAACAGTGTAGTCGACGGGCACATAATCGCGATTCCGTGGCATTGCATTGAATCACTAATTCGTCGCATCATGTGTGCCTGAACGACAACACACAATCCACGTGGGAAACGTGATTGCAAGCGTAGAATAGCCTGCTTCTTGTTGATGCTGATCAACGTTTCAACCGTAAGTCCAACGATGTAGGTGACGGGAAAGTTACACGCACCGTCAGATGAACACTCGTAGCCGGGGGTTGAGATGCATCGTTCCCTTGCTGTGCCTGATAGGACGTGAGCTGTCGTGACGAGGTCTCCCATCAACAGAAAGACACACTGGGTCCGCTGTCCTTGCATCTGCAGTTTGCTGTCCGCTACCGGACGCACCTTTGTTCGGAGTAGATTTAGCACGCGATTTACCCTGTA
Source organism: Rubroboletus satanas (assembly GCA_038090635.1). NCBI lineage: Eukaryota > Fungi > Basidiomycota > Agaricomycetes > Boletales > Boletaceae > Rubroboletus > Rubroboletus satanas. The sequence continues at coordinate 11,012 of JBBPNB010000444.1, forward strand.
ATGCGTGATGAGTCCCCCGCATACAAATTCAAGGAACAAAACGAACCTTTTTCTTTCTGGCAACTCCTGCGACCGATCGCTGAGACGATATGTTAGACATGCCGCATTTGATCGCGTATCACGGAAGAGCACTCACTGGCTCACGTTGACCCGCAGCCATGTGCGAAGGGCCCTTGTTCGTGGTATCCGCTCTCGTTGGTGACTGGGAATGAGATCGACGATGGGCTGGCCGACGCGACTTTCCAGAAAGTCGACCCAGCTCGTGCGAAGCCGATGGTTTGTTGGTCTTTCTTGGTAACCACCTCCATATTGAACGGCCCCGAGATGACTCGGCAGCATCACAGTTTTCCCCCAGACGTGCCTCGGGATGAGAGGTCACTGGTGGTATCTCATCCTCTCGGCGATCGGCGGAGTGGGCCGGAGACGGTGGCTCCAGCAGTGTCAACACGAGAGCAAGAAAAAACTGAAGTGACCACCCACCTCGTCAAAGTCGAACTGGGGAGCGGGCGTGTTGGACGGCACCTCAACCTATGCCATCGTGAGAACTTGCTTCGATGGGAAAACGAACAAACAGATACCTCGAGGGGATTATTGCCATCTTCGCTGTGGCCGTCGGACTCGAGTGAGCTGGGCTTCCTAGGTTCTTCCTGTTCAAGTAGGCACACAATAGAGTCAGCACGACTCTTCTGGTGACGGAATGGGAAACTCCTACCGGGTTTGAGTTGGGTTGTTTGTTATCGTGGTCACCCGACTGCTCATCTTCTTGTACTTCCTGACGAGTAGATGTCTAACATAGTTTGTTAATATGGGTCCCAGGACTGTCAAGGCACAGATACTTACATGGAATGGACCATACGAGTCCGGGAGGATGCTGCTGAGATCACGAATGATGATTTTCCCATTTTGCTGTCCTGCCGCAAGAGAGCTACTGTCTGGCGAGATGGCAATCGACCATAACTCCTTATTGTCCTCATCTTTGATGGCAGGGACAATCTGAGTCAGTGTCGAGGTGTCCAGGAACGAGATTGCATTATGCCGCGCAAAGGCAGCAATGAATTTGCCGTTGGCGGCTAGAGCAATAGAGGGGATGTCATTGTCGCCGTCATGAAGAATTGGGGATTCGGCAACTTGAGACCCGGTAGCGACTTCAAAGGACCTGATTTTGTTGTCGCGGGATGTGGCAAAGACTTGCTGACCGTTATTCGACCATGCGAGCGGAGTGCCCAACCGCCGGGGTATGGTAGCCTCGATGGTGATGAGCTCATCACCATTGCGACTGTCGAAAATGCGGATGTTGGAGCCACCCCAGCACGCAGTAGCGATGTGCTCGCCATTCGGGGAGAATTTCAACCCGGTGACAGAATCATCATGTCCGAGTGGGCCAACGAGTCTCTCCCCACTCGTAATACTCCAAATACTTGCTTTGTAGTCACTCCTAGTCCCAGTAGCAAACCTGGTCAAATCAGGGGAGACGTCGACTGCCCACACCTCGTTTGTGCGTTCCACGTCGACGACCTTTGCACGCATCTCTCCGTCCCACACGCCGCTTGCCCCCTTGTCGGTCCCGAACACTATCCACCTGTGGTCGCTTGACACAGAAATGGCGCACAACTCCATTCCCATCTGCGTTCCGACCTCTTGACGATCTGCGAGTCGCCACCGTCGAATCCCATTGGCACCTCCGCCCAAAAGGTGCTTTCCATCGGGGTGGAATGCGACTGCGTATACATAGCCAGAGTAACCGGTGTCAAGTACTATCGTTTGGTCTTACTGAATTGTCAAACATTGCTCAATCGCTCCTCGGAGCTGCTACGCACCGTTATTCGTTGACGACATCTTCACCAATGGTACACGATAGTCGGTGTCGAAACGTCAAGGAACAAGGTGTTTTGGTTTACTCGTCGTACGCAAACGTTGCGCTATAAACGTTCCCTTATTCTCAATATGGTCTGTTCACCAGCTGCCTCGCGCCTTTGGCGCTTATTCTTACTCGGATCTGAGTCGGGTGTCCTCGTTGCGATAGGTGCTTCTCATATCTTGATTGCAGGACTCGGTTCACGACAAGTGTACCACCTGTATTAGACCAACTTGCGACGTACTGCGTACAAAACACGTGTAGCTTCCATGACGGCGCGCCTATACTCCAGCAGAGTATTCCCCACAAGATCGAAGATGGGTGTATGTCAATTTACTACATCAACTACGCCATATTCTTCTCCAAGTCAGTATTCCGACATCATTGCTCCTTTATTTGAGGAGAATCTCATGACCCAAATCAGGAAACTTACAAAACGCTTGGAGGACGTTATCCAGGATTCAGCGGCAATGAAAGCACATCTCGTAGGTCAACTGAAGTCGCTGAGCAATGCTATCCCTGAGCTCGTCAATTTTGGTATCTCCGTACGCCCAATTCCACTCACCCCTTGACGAGAGCGCGAGACTGACTGCCCATCTGTCGTCCCATAGCTTGCTTAACAAATCATTCCTCACCTTAGCGATGCTCGAAGTGCCAAGTCTTCGTTCCAGCTTGCCACAGTACTTTCGTGTGCCAAGCAAATAGCCATGTCGACGGTCGCAAAAGACCTGCCTCCTGGTGTATCTTGCTGAGAGGTGGCCGGCGAAGCCATCGCACAGCTTGCAGGAGAGTGTAATAAATTATTTCATGTTGTATTCGAACCAGAGAACGTTATCAAGAGTACGTACTACCCTCTTCCGTGCTGTCGATCACTCATGGCTTTGGTCACGTTCGACAGTTACCGGCACACCGCCCTGGGTCGTGCGTGTCGACGAAATCCGAGCAAGCACAGCAGTCAACGTCGAGGCAGAGCGCAAAGCTTCTCAGCTACAAGACGAGATTCAGGGCCTTGTTCGCAGTCTCCAGTCAGGGGATCAGATTATCCAGGAGTCTAGTGTTAAAATTGAGCTCATGGAACGCCGCATGGAAGCGAGCAAGGAGCAAACGGATACGATCGTTGAGCTTGAGACGGAGCTCTCGAAAGCGAGGAAACAGGAGCGAGCGTATGAGGAGGCGATGGAGCAGCTGCAGGCTGACTTGGATGCTCTCGAGCAGGATAATGCTAGGCTCAAGACTATGGCTGCGCCAGAGAGACAAAGTGCGAGGTTTACAGCGTCTGGTGCACCAGGAGACTGAATGGTTTCGTTCGATAGCCGCTGGAACTCACCCACCGAGTCAGATAATACCCCTATTGAAGGGAGTGTCGAAACCTCTCATTCGTTAGAACAGGTGCGTTTGAGAGAATGCTCCACGACACGGATCTCATGCACTCGTAAGTTGAGGCCCTCCGTGGAACGGTGAGGTTCGTACAGACAGAGAATTCGTACCTCAAAGGCCAAGACCTGCTGAGGGAGATCGAAGCCCTGCCTCCTCTTCCAGAACAGGTCCGCCTACCGCCCACGCCACCTTTGGACCCATCGACCGTCTTTGACTCCGAAGGGTCCGAGTCGGACCTTCCGTCTCCGCCACCTAGTATTCAATCCCTCGCAACTGAAATGAAAATGCTCTACTGGGACGTCATCAAGTTCTCCTCGTCGCCTCGTGTCGTCGACTTGTCCGCTCTGCACGCGAAACGCATCGAGAACGAGGGCAAGACAACCAGAGGGTGGATGCGGCGCAAGGACATGCCAGCACAGCAGGTACTGGAGCGCAGGGTGGAAGCCGAGCGACTGAGTAGACAAGTGAGAGGGCTGATGGATCGCGCCAACGCGCTGTGATGAATCTGATTATAGTTCAGAACATGGTGTACGGTTTTATGATAGGTTGAAACGTCGCGGACTCGATTACGATACCAGGTGGATGTACAAATCAAAAATAGTGGATGTTACTAATTCCTACATTATAGAGGCTATGGAATCGTCAGATTGTTCCACCATGTCTAGCTTCTCGTAGCCTTGATGGGCCGGCTTCTGATGGAATGGATCAGAAATCTGCATGTTATCCGGTTTCACACAAGCACTCAATTGAGGAAAACATGACTTACCGAGCGGAGGGATTCATGGACCCCCCTGCGTACATCATCGTGTGCCATGTGACTGAGTAGCACAAGGTAGGCGATTTCGAATATCACCGCATAGATGAAGTAGAGACTGAGAGCGTAATATCCTGAATCTTTGAGTAGTGAATGAAAACGGTCTAGGAAATGAGTAAACCACCTACTGAGATGGGATACCATGGGCATCCCTGATCCAAGTCCGGCTAAGTCCATGCATACACAGCTTCCCACAGGGGCTGTCCTTCCTAATTTCAGTCCAGCATAGGCAGCTCCTAGGATAATGGTAAAAGCGACCGCGCCAAACGTAACACTCGTACACGCGAGCCAGCCGAGTCGTCGGCCGTCCAGGTTATTACATTGTGTTGTTGTGCCTGTGATTGGGAGCGCGACAGATAAAAGGAGCAAAAGAACATATGCTATCTTGGGGAGCGCATACGACCACGGGGTGGATCGTGGTGTGGAGTCGTCGGATGTAGACGTGACGGTGGTATTACAGTGATGGTTGAAATGTAGGCGAACCACAAATGCTCTGGTTTTATATGCTGCAGCAGTCACCGACGTGACATCACATGTTATCCCTCGACGCACAGCTGCAATATTCCTGTTTGCATTCCGCCGTCCGTTCGAGGGCATCTGGGTATTGACTTTTCCTGGTCCGTTCGAAATGCTGCGGCAGTCACTGATAGGCTGACCTTGTCGTCTCTAACGTCATAGCACTCGTACAGGGAGACTCCGGGCGGAGACCTGCTGCAAGCGGATGTCCGTGGCGCATTGTATTCACCCCCACGACGAGTGTACTACCTGCATTAGACCAACTCACGACGTACCGCGCACGAAACACATGACGCTCTCAACCATGCAAACACTCAACATCGGCGAGATCTTCCGTCTTCTTCAAGAGTAGTCTCCAATGGCTCGTCATGCTCAGCTGCGGGACTCCGTTCATGACGAGTGTACAGTCTGCATTGGTCTCAGACTAATTCGCGACATACCGCGCACAAAATACATGCGCATCCAAGCACATCCTCGAAGAGGGCGCGCTCAAGCTCTAGACGAATATCGTCCGTAAAATGTAAGACGATTGTATGTCTGGGCACTCAGTCAAACCATGTCATATTCATATGTATGTGCAGGCTAGGCGTTCTCGCGCTCCCATATAACGTCGTCGACGCTGGCAAAAGTCCCCATATCCCCGCCTACGAGCAAGCAGCATTCCACACCAGTCAACAAGCCCGCGTTCACAGTGCATCATCGCCCATCTAGCAGTGGCGGTCCCGCTAAGGGACCTGACGACGATGAAGATCTTATGGATGACATTCGGTCGGTCGGCGCTATGGATATATATCCGGATCAATCCTCGAGGTCCTCAAGCCTGCCAAGTCACCGTCTGACCACATCGTACCAATTCCCATCCAGAAACGTGAACTTCCTACATCGTTTACCGTGCTATTCCGGCCTCCTCAAAGGCAAAATATTGCTGAGACATACGAGTCGCTTTCATTGCTTTCTTCGCAGTCTGAACAGGCGCTCGATGGCGTCCACTGACGGCGGTTCATCCCAGAGTGACAAGCTAGACGTAGTGTCTGCCTCCTCCGCTGTGCGATCGTCGTTGTCGCGGAGTTCCTCTCGCATCTCACCTCTGCCTCTTATCCATTCGATACCCAATTCCCCTCCGGTCAAGGAGGACTGCAAACCCGCTTGCCCTCGCTCTACCTCATGTACCTTCGGAGTCAATAATTCCGAGGGTCGCTCGCAGCCTCCAACCACTACGCTTGTATTCCATGGCCTCGTCGACGTCAAGTAAAATGGTATCGCACGGATTCCAGCCATCATTGATGCCTCAATGTCCGTTTGTAGGCAACAGATCCTTCCGAGGAGAGAATCCTGCGGGGAGTTCTACCAGTGATTCGAGTAGTGGACATGCGCCATTCATACCATGCAATGGTAGTGACCTCGGTATACGGTCAAAGGACGACGCCACTGATGTGGGCTCTACGTTAAAAGCTCGGGGACATTCGAGGGAGACGAGTGAGATGTTTGAGGATGGCAGCCCATTCGTGGTCGGGACCAGGCAAGATGGATGTCATGAATGAGCAGAGAACGCGAGAACGGAAACCGCAACTAAGGCTGCGATCGAGGTTAGTTTCACGTTTCCGCCTGGTTTTCTGGTTCTAATCGGGTTAGTTTAGCTTGTCAATGGCCGAGGGCCGCTGGTGTATGACGATTCTAACGAGGACGTTGGGCTGCGTAGTCGGAATCCAGCAATCAATGTGACGATGGATAATGGTGATGATCCAATCTGGATGTGCACCTTAGCAGCAGCCAATGGCCAGTGGCTTGACCCCGATGGTTCCACCTCAGTTCAGCAATAATCCTGCATACCTCGCTGTAGATCAGCGTGCTCTTCTTATCACGAAACAAGCATACCAAATGGCGGGTGAAGAATGGGAGCGCCGGAGCGGCGCTCGAATATCGGGTTTGGAAGCGCAGTGGTTCTGTATACGGCGGAGGGAGCGGAGGGAATGGGGGGAGCGTATACGGTTAACGGAGTGGGGGTTGCGTGGCGCCGATGGGCATGATGAGCATGCGGATGTTCATGCCGCCCCACCAATGGACAAGGAGCTTGGTGGCCTTCCGGAGCGCCACTGGCTCGGCCTATGGTTGCTTCACCAGCTCCCAGAGCAAATTCAGAGGTGCTGGAGGCTGGGGCACGCGGAGTGTTTACGGGCACTCGTTTGGGCCTTCGTCGTCTCGCTCGAGCTACGTGGGGAATGGTATTCCTAATAGCCCTGCGAGTGGCAGGAGTTTCAAGACCTCGCGCTTGGACAGGCGTTACACTTTCATCAACATCATCAACACAGCATACAATGGCGACGGGGAAAAGCCCAGAACGCAGCACCACCCTCCAGCTGGAAGAGCGGCCGGTAACATCTCATCTTTACTCGCTCTCTGCATCTTGATTCTCGTGGACCGACACCACACTCGCATTGTGTACATTCTTGTTGCAACAACACTCACCACAGTCACTCGCGTAATGGTCCTGTTTCCCCCTCATCTCTCAGTATTATTTCACACCCTGTTTTTTTATCCTCATCGGCTTGTCTTGGTTGCTCTTTTTTTTCTCTCCCTTGTTTTTCTGATGCTTCTCTTTTTTCTTTTTCTTGCTCGTATCACGACCTTA
>JBBPNB010000445.1:0-18193 GCA_038090635.1 Rubroboletus satanas
GCATATATGTTCGTATCCAGGACTGAGTCACATTTTTGGCATATGCATATATCTCTTTCTCATGTCTGTCTTTCCAGTTGCTTTTACGTTTCTTATCCTATTCTAATCACCATTCCATCTTTTTATTTTTGTCAACGCTGTGTATGTTTTTCAATGCAACGATCCGCCTTGCACAGTGTAGACGACGCGTCTCTGTAATAGTACAACTAGAGCACAATCGAATATCTAAAAGGGATCCAACGATCGATCAGTGAACCTGACAGCGTTAGCGGGAAGGAACATCTACGCATAAGGGAGAGGAATGACCTAATTCTATGCCGATCAAAGCGTCCGCCCCTGCTCGAGGGACAAAAATGAGCGAGGGTCATCGAGCGCGTATAAGGGAAAAGCAGGATGACAAAAAAAAAGAAATGAGATAAAGAGAGGAGGAAGATGGAACGGAATGAGGGGGGCAGGACGCGATCACGATGGTATCAAAGTACAGCGATGGGAGCACCGAGTGCCATGTTAAGAAAAGACATGATGATAGAGTGATCAGGCCTAGGGACCAGCTAGCGCAGAACAGTAAAGCATGCAAAGCGGGTGAGGGGGGGGCAAAAGGTAGGAGTAGATGAGTGGATAAAACATATATTGGCGGGCATCTATTTTGGACAACGGTATGATGTGAGCCAAACGCCGAAGGGGGAAAGAAAAAAAAAAAAATGAAAACCGTTTATTTTGGAATTGAAAATCGGGAAACTGTAATTTGAGTGCACCGAAAACGGCGATCAATGTCCGTTACAGCCGCATCCGACAACAAGCCTTCATTTGCTCCGTCCGTCGTCAAAATCCGATAATGGCGGTGGAGATGCGGCAGTAACTGAGACCGATGGCCGACGTCGCTTGAACTCTATCGGAAGTATTTCTTCATCACTCTCCTCCTCATCTTCCTCCTCATACATCTGGCTGGTGTTGGCGCGGAATGCTTCGCGTTCACGTTCCATACATCTGTTACCGAAGAAACTGGAATCAGAATCAAGATCCTCGTATTCTTCCTCGCTGGTGTGGTTAAGGTCCGACTCATACGCGACGTGATGAAGGGGGCTTGGGCTGGTCGTCGTCCGATGGTGGCGATTAGGTGCGGAATCCTGAAGGTTAGATACATCGCAACAAATATGTACAGATGACCCAAGGTGTAATCGCTCCGGCTGTGGGTGTCGCAAAGTAGTGGAGGCATGGTTGATAACCTCCGTCGCCTGGCTGAGACCCAGTGGAAGGTTCGACACGAGGGTGGTGGGCTCTACACCACCAGCTCCTAGGAACATAGCATCCTCGTCCATGCAATCTTGTTCGCCGGAATTGAGGCTCCTCACGTCTTCCACATAATTGACCGGCTCACCCCAGCTTGATGCGCGTCGTGCAGCGGTAAGAACGCCAGGACTGTGACACGCGTTCCGCAAGGATTCCTTTCCATGCTGCCGCAGCACTTCGTCACTTCTCCTCGCCATGATATCCACGGACGGTCCAGCGTTTAGAGTAGTCTCCTGGTAAATTGATACACCCGACGACGAATCAAGTGGCGAAGAAGCCTGGGAAGCTGTTTTGTGAGACGAATTGTAGCGCCACACTGAAGAGAGCGAAAAACGATGGCGCTGGCGCTCGTCGTTTGGTAACGGGGTGCTTGAACTATCTCTTCCACCGCTCGAAGGCCGACTCTGAGACCCCGCCGAGCGCGAGGAATTCACAATAAAATGAGGATGAATTTCCCCGGGTGGAATAGTGGTCCCAGAACCACGCCGGCCGGCTGTGAGCCGTACAGAGCACGAGTTTGGGTCTTGAGGAGGAGCACTTGCAGCCAATCGTGCCCATCTTTCGATGGACTTTTCCCTCCTTCGATCCATGTTCGATGTCGAGTCGTTCCGTAGGATAACCGAACGAGCAGTTCTTGGCTTTGCCTTCTCACGCATCTCGGGACCCGGTAAATGCGAACTAGCGCTTTTGTGGCGTCCACCTGCAGTGATCGCAGGAAGCGAATGAACCCCAGTGGAATTGCCGTCGTCGTCGTCGCCACTTCGAACACTCGGACGGGAAGGGCGGGGTGGGCGGGGTGCACGAACGGTACGAAACAGGGAGGAGAGACGGTTAGTGAGTCGCTTATGCCAGCCCCAGGTGAACCTCGCCGTCGTCATCGCCGTTCGAGTCTCATTCTCGGTGACCATGACAATGTCATTCTTGCTGGGTGACGTCTGACTAAGCCACTCGCCGGAATGCGGGATGTCGCTCAGAAACCAAGGATAACGCTAAGTGAGGATTAATAGAATGCTCTGGCGAAGGGACGAAAAAGCCATTCACTTTGGCATCGTCCAGTGTGATACGCTTCCTCACATCCTTCTGAAGGAACTTGTCAAGAAGATTCATAGCGATACGGCCTTCGTGTGTCTTGTGCGGGCGTCTACCTCCCGTCGACTTACGATCGCTTCCCATACACTCATCTGGTTCCCAGTCATTGTTGCAGATGACGTGGTACAACACGTATTCGCTAGAGTCAGGGGCTCGAAATGGAATGTGTCCAAACAAGAGGCAGTACAGAGTAACACCAAGGGCCCAGACGTCGATGGCTTTCGTAATAGGTTGACGGTGAGGAATGACGGGTGAACCCTTGATGGTGGACGACGAATTGATGTGCGTAGCGGATTTGTTGGAATGTAGGGTGGTGGTGGTAGCGGATGCCGAGATTATCGGTGACGGCCCGGTACTAGTGTACTCTGCAATCACCTCAGGAGCAAGAAAAGGAGGAGTACCAGCACGTTTTGAGAGATCCGAATCATCTAGAAGGATCGGGTCGTTTGGGTCATCCAGCGCGACTTGACCACGCCCGGCAGCGGCCAAGCGTTGGGCATAGGAAAAATGGGAAACCCCGAAATCTGTTATTTTGACCATTTGACGGTCCGCGGTCCAGAGGAGGTTCGCCGGTTTTATGTCACGGTGAATAATTCCCTGATAATGTACTGATAAATGGGAACGGGAGAAAAATAGTCAGTGATGGACGGACACGGGGTGGAAACCCCACGCACAATATTCTAGACCAAGAATAACGTCACGACAGATTCGTCGGCATTGATCAACTTGCAAAATTGGTTGATGTTGCTCATTGCGCCACTTGATTTCTCCCCCACCGAGATATTCCATGACTAAGGATATGGGTGTGAGCGCGTGGAACCTGAACAAGGGCCAGCCATCCTATCATACCGTGTCCCGAACTGCAGCCACGGGGTCATAATTACTCGATTGAGATACTCGCCCATGGCACGGAGTCAGAAAGCAGGTAGGAAGGAAAACCTGGCGAGTTTGCGGAAAAAAGAGAGGGGGGTGCTCACCCATGTAGATTCTATCGTTGAGCTTGTCGTCGATGACCTCGAGGAGACGGACGATGTGGCCGTGGCGACATTTTTTCATGATAGCAATTTCCTTGCGAATCTTCTGTTCGAGGCTACCAAGCTTGTCAGTTAGAGGTGTATGGGGGGAAGTCGGGAGGTTCCTCCGACGGAGAAGATTCATCTTCTCGGCGCGTGGATTATTACGTTTCACGACCTTTATCGCCTGATAGGTGTTGGAAAGCAGTGTTGAGGGAACGAACGGCGAGGGATGGATAGGAAAGACTGACCACCTCGCGCCGATTGTTTGAGAGGTCCCAACACACCCATACTTCGCCATGTTGGCCCTTGCCAACTCGGTGGCTGCGTAAATATTGGTTGATTCTCGGGCGTCTGTCATCGCTGTATCGAAAGCGCAATTCCTTGGTCATCCGGACGGAGCCAGGAGGATCAAAGGGTTGGGCCGGTTCACCGGCGGGGGCAGTGTCGAGTGAATCTGGGTTAGTGGCCATTGCTACGTGGACGACATGAAGAGCTCTGAGGCAAAAGCAGTCGGACAATAAGGAGGGAGGTATGGTTGAGTTGGAAGATGGAGGAGGTGGTAGTAGATGACAAGCGACGTCGAGTGGAGGACGGCTTTGCAGGCCAAGCTAGGTCAGCGATGGGACTCCGGACACCGCCTAATAACACAAATATTGCTCGTTGCATCTCTTGTTACAGTTTATCAATGACAGGATCATCATACGCTTCCTCCTCGCCTATTTCATTATCCTGTCTCTCGTTTACCTCTTGCACACGCACTTGTCCTCCTCTTTTACATCCTTCATCACCTAGGTATCAGGCGTCAGTAAACGGTGTCTAGGGTCGCCGTGTGTTTATAGATTTGGGGGGCCTCTCCAACTCCCAAGCGAACGCTCGAAGCCACAAACCAGACTTGGAATGGGAATGGTGTGAGGAAGCCACGATAGGGTGTCTTCGAAAAGGGACCGCATCAAATTATAACGTAGGAACAGGAATCCGCTCCCTCGCAGCGTCCCGAGTGAGGGGATAGATGGCCCGTCCCAGATCTACATTCACACAACCACCAGCCATCGCGACGACTCACCGACTCAATATGCTGTCCACATCCCTGTTCGAATGAGACCCAAATTAGCACAGATCACATCGAACAAGCATCAGGAAAAGCCAATTGTCAGGCGTGGGTGCCCCCCCAAAGATAAGTTCAACATCCGCGGACGCGTGGACCCACCCTCATGATAGCAAGATAGGACAGATTGACAGATCCGTGCTTGGTTTCCACCCTCGGTGCAGACGTGGATGCACCGCGATGAATCATAGAAGACCAAGCATTACAAAACATCACCAAGGAAACATGCACGCACCCTCCAGGTGGTCTTGCCGCATTTGTCGCATTTGACGGTAAAACACGCGTTCGCAAGAACGGGGGCGTCCACCACAGTCATGGTGCGTGTCTTTGTGAGGTAGGTTAAGATAATAAAGTCTGTGTATGGGTGTTGCGAGTGAACCTAGAATGACGTGACAAGGCCTGTCAAGTCAAGCCAAACAGAGGCGATAAGCCGAGATAAGACAAGTAAAAGTCGCGACCCGCCGTAACGGCAGAAGGTGATGGATACCTTACTCTTACGCGGATAGGATGTTCCTCGCCAAGTACTTCATGGCGAGGGGTGGCCTTTTAAGGTGCTCAACTGGTGACTCGTTCGCGGAGATTCTCAATCAGTCATGTGTCTTGACACCAGAGATATAATTATCCATATTACACAGGCTCTCCGGGCGCCTCCTGCAGTCACAACGACCGTACGACTGATCCTATCCTTGCCAGAGTTCGTCGTTCACCGCCCGTTTCTTCGTGGTCGGGTATCACCAGGGCAGTTGGCAACCATCGATACACGCAGAAAGCTGAGAATCAATCAAAACCACATGTCAACACGAAACAGGAAGTTGTTCTCATCCGTCTCTGGTCAGACTGGATCGTTCAAACAGTACATTATGCATTAATGTTCATGTTTCGCATAGCCTATTCCCACTCTCGTCTTGCTACTATCCTTCCCTTTCCCTCACGACCACGGTCCCCAATCTCGTCAACGTTTCGTGCGTCATCTTTTCTGGTGAGTAACAACAAGAACGTGAGCCGCACCTACGCCGACTTCTCCCCGCTTGGAAGCGAAGACGTTCCTGGCAGCGCTAAAACTCCATTCTGGAACGCTTTGGTCAAAAAGTTGTTCCGAGTCATTTTCCCCGTCGCAGTTAGGGTTGAGAAGGTGCTTTACTCTATTGACTCAGCCACGGGCATCAGCACATTGCACGGCCGACAACTTGACGCCCCCGTTACGAATTTGAAAAGGGACGCGAAGCATGAATGAACGTACCAAGGAACAGTCCAGACTCGGGTTTGTTATATTCCGCCACGTGCTCCTACAATCCCTTGTGGAAAATATCCCACTTGGTCCTGTGGACGTTGGATATATTTCCCGTAAGGATTTTGAAGCCGTCGTATCCCCACTGTTCGGCGAGGGGGAGTACATTTGCTTGTACGCCCGACGAGCTCCTCTGTCGTTCGCCCTCATCCGGGTGAATATCCTCATCTCCGACTATTCTTGGAATAGGTGACATTAGGACAGCCTGAACATTAATAGCGTCGACGAGGACTTTGGGAACTGATGCCAAAACACAATCCTGCAGAGATACTTCGAGAAGTTGTCGAAACGAAGCACGCGGCCAACTTCGGGTAGCTCGAGCACGTACTGAGACGGCGGGGGCTCGTTGTCGCTGTAAGAAAGCCAATAACACGGGCCATCTAAAAACACATAAACTCATCCTATATCAAGTCAGACAAAACCATGCATCCTCCGAAGTGTGGAAGCCAAGCACCCGAACCAGAGCGAGTAAATTTTCTTTGTGCTTCTCAGTTGTCGTCGGGATGCCAGCAGGGTTACCACCGTACGTCTTGCGATCCGACCCCCATCGCCACCGTTCACCCCTTGCCATGCTTTCGTTGGCGCATGTACTCTTGCAATCCCACGATCCATTCCATTACTTTCGGTACACCGCCCTGCGATTCAGGACTCTTCTGAGCCAAGATGGCCGTGATCTCTTTCGAAGGGTCTTCAAGCAAAGCAGCTGGAAGTGAAAGGGAACACATCTTCGCTTGGTTTTCTGCGAGAAAGGAGAGCACACCTAGCCTGGGGTATTCTCCAAGGAAATACGGCGCGGGCTTGAATACCACAACACAGGTCACGTAACGTGGGTTATCACCGTCGGTTGTTTCACTGACCTTATCTCAGTCACGGTCCGGTCAAACCGGTGGCAAACTCACTGCGGCCTTGGAGAGGAACGTTCGTAATATTCTGCAGGGAAGTACATACTTTTGTGGTTCCTGTCCTTTCACTCCGCCGTTAATATCACGCGTGGGAGCCCCTGAATGATCTTCCACCCTCACGGATCTTGTCATTTATTTGTTTCTTCACATTAGAGCGACGTTTAGGGAGATAAATCTGCGGCATATGCGGAATAGGGTTTCGCCAACTTGAGTGGGTTTGTCGCGCCCACGAGCCGAAGTGATTCGTGGTGATAAGTAGATAGTACCCGCATTCTGGTGCCGAGCGCCACGATATTCTCAGGACTGATGCATTTACCCTTATCTTTGCTGCACAGACCCTTCGCGGGAACTAATCTTAGAAAGGGTGGCTGCGACATGGGACACGTAAACGGAAGATGGGGTAATATAACCCGCGTACTTATCTTGATACGACATTGCACGAGATCGTTCCTGCACTTCGGCCGAGACGATACGACAATGGCGTGATGAAAACCAAGGTTCGTACGAATAATACGACATGCCTAGTCCACGTTCAAATCGCGCAAGTAGCGAAATGTGAATTCTCGGAAGCCGGGTCACGTCGCGACGAACGCGTGTTTCGAAAAATTTCCAGGACAAGTCATCATGCACATGCTTGTATGTACCCGAGCGGCGAGTTTCAGCCACTGAGGATGCCCACGTTTGAAAACTTGCACGTTGACGCTCTTAGGTTGCCGAGTCCACATGCTACAGAGACGATTTCAGCATTGCGTCAGTTGGGGGGCCCATCGGGATTTGCGACCAAGCTAACGCAGCTGAGAGTCGACGAGGGTGAGAGAACTGAGATGACCCGTCCTGTCCTCAAGGGTCACCACTTGGCGTTGGTGGTGAAACGCTGTTTTCCCAATAGCAACATTTCTTTCGCCGAGTTCTAGACTGGAAGGATTGTCGTTGCAAATCTGACAGGTCAAATGCTCACCCGCGAGTAACGAATCCGTCGGACAACGCAAAGTAGCAAGACACAACGCCTAGGTTCCCAATCAAGCTCTGAAGTGGTATTCTACATCACGTGCCAAGTAGAACCTTCTAACCCCGTGTATACCGAGTCATGACTACTCCCCGTCCCGCTCCCTTAACAAGACTACTCTGAGTCGTTTCAGTGCTTCGTTGACTTGCTCTGCTGTCAAAAGAGAGAATGCCGCTCTCACGTAGGCTGTTTTGCGTCCGCTTGGGAGGAAAACTGTGCCGGGTAGTGCGAGCACACCGTTCTCGTATGCCTTTGTCTGGATCAGTTCTTTTGAATCGCCTTCTTCGTTAGGGTCTGGATTGATGAGAAGCTTGAACCTGCGTGAATGCGCAGCCCGTCAATACATGATCTTAGGAAACCGATGCTTTCCAGGCACAAGCGAGACGCAGCCCAAGGAGATGCAGCGTATCGCCCAGTACAGGAAATGCCTCACGGGACATGCCCATGACAGGCAACTTTGAATGTCCGAACTGAAGAAAGACCCACCAGAAGAACATTCCAGCTTCAGGCGTCGTCCATTCTGCAAGGTCTCCGAGATGAGCTTGCAGTGCTTTTTGAAAGGTATCCCTCTTTTCTCTGTAGAACTCTGCTACAGCCTTCGTGTGTGAGAGAAAACCCTCGTATCCCCATTCCTCGACCAGTGCCAGTGTAATGGCCTGCACGAGGGAAGAGCCCTGAAGGTTAGAGGAACTGGTCTAAAATCAGGGACGTCAGATGCATGATGCACACAGCGCTGGCGTGGCAGGTAGGCAAACAAGAACATACTTGGAGGTCCATAGCATCGATGATTGGCCCTGGACCCACCGCAAAACCCATCCGCATGCCCGCTGAGAGAATCTTGGAGAAACTATCAAAGCGGATCACGCGACCCAGCTCAGGCATCTCAAGTTCCAGTTTGAAATACGAAGGCGGCCGCTCAGCCTTGCCGAAGTATAGGTAATAGTATGGATCATCTGGATCAATAGTTGGTATCAGATCCACGGGCCCGGGGGAAGGGGTGGTTGCGAACCTTCGAGGATCAGGAAGTTGTGTTCTCGGGCTAGTTGAAGTACTTCTCTCCGACGCTCGATCGCGGCAGTCATACCAGTTGGGTTGCACCCATACTATCGTTTGTCTTCTAAGAAAACGATCGGTGAAAAAACCAACAACGTACCGGAACAGTATAGAAAGCCTTGGGCTTCTGTTTTCCCACCGGCCAGTTTTCGAGGATAGACCGAAGCTCGTTTGAGCAGACGCCCCTTTCATCCGTAGCAACCTCTGCAGAAGGTTTGAGAGGCTGTGACTCAAGAATTAGATTAGACTTATCTGACCAATAAGTTCGCAATGGAGAGACGTCAAAATAGGGATAACGCCACTGATGAGAAAGATTAGTGGCTTGACGAGAACAACACTGCCAAGGAATATTACGCGTATACTGGTGCCTCGATCAATATTGGGTCTCCAGGATTCACGATCGCGTTCATCGCCTAGATAAAATTAGCAAGCACAGCTTGGTTGGAATGAGGTGCACTGACTTTGAAAATGACATCCTGGGACCCATTCCCGATGGTGAGTTTCCATCCTTTAGAGCGCTTTCTGCCGTGCACGCGCTCCTGCAAGCCGACGAACCACTCATTTAGGCGCTGCAGTCCTGGTGTCGGACCATACTGAAGCCCCGCAGCAAGATCTGCTCCAGTGAGAGAGACCGGAATCAACTGGGAAGAGTGGGGATCGGTAATCGTGAAGGAGAATGACTGGAAGGGAAACATGGCATCATTAGGTTTCCCCGCTAGCAGGGAGATGACACCAGGTTTATTTTCCAGAGGGAAAAGTCCACGAACTACGAGAACCATCAGCTTTTCAAGTCTATGAATCTGCAATGAGGAAAGACTTGCTTGGACTGGGTTCTCTTTCTTTCGCGGCAACGGACAGGAAGTACTCGTAGAATTCCGGAGCAAGTTGCTTTGGTGTCTTGTCGATAGCCATTTGCACAAGAGGGTGTTTAGTAGTGGTCTGAGATGGCAGACGTGGAATCTGATCTCTCGCTTTATATCACCGCGGCCTGAAGCCAGCCCTGCAGTGCTGTAATACGACACTGCAGGGTTGATTTCGGGTTCAAACGCGGAGGCCGGGGGTTTCCCTCCGAATCAGCCTCGCCTCACCGGATCAATGAGTGAGTGAACCTGGCCGAGAGTCTGGTAACGACCAATCACGAATGCATAATAGCCGTTTCAGATGATCCGAATCGTCCGATGGGCCCATGCATTACGGTAACGAGTATGTGGACCTTTGGCCCCGCAGCGTCCGATGCCATTACGGTAACGAGTA
The DNA here is from genome assembly GCA_038090635.1 of Rubroboletus satanas. Lineage (NCBI taxonomy): Eukaryota > Fungi > Basidiomycota > Agaricomycetes > Boletales > Boletaceae > Rubroboletus > Rubroboletus satanas. Next base: position 10,004 of record JBBPNB010000445.1, read on the forward strand.
GACCCCGCAGTGCGGAGAGAGCCGTAATTATCCAATTGTCCGAATTCCCATTCACGACGCAACTCTGAAAGACCGTTTCAAACGTTAATATGCAACTTGAAACCTTTACCGCAAATGTCATCGTCGACGGCACAGCGCTGGAGCAATACGACATTGTGTATGAGAGTCCAACGAAAGCGACCTGCTGGATCGCCTCAGAGGAGGGAAAGGTATATCACATCCAACGTTGTATTTTTTCTACTCTAACCTTTGGCGGCTCTAGTCATTTAGTGTTAAATGGGAATGTCACGAACTTTCGTCACTCTCCATACGTGGGTCCTTATACGTGGACGGGATTAAATGTGGACACAAAATCATGCAATCTGCCAAGAACTCAGCTGAGCTCTCGCATTTTGTCGGCGAGACAACATTGCGGGAGTTAATTTTTGCTCGAGTTCAGCTCAGTGGTGAGCTACCACTTCCAAAGCCAGCTTGAAGATGTGTAACTAACACCGACCACAGATGATGATTCCCTTCTGAAAAAAGAAATCCCCAAGACGCTCGGAGAGATCTGTCTGATAATAGAACGTGGGAGCGTAGTCATAGAACACCGCACCATGGACACTGGCAAGAAGGACCTCTCCGCCCTCGATGACAAGAAATTCCACGAGAGGTCCAAGAAAGCAGCAACCCACTGCGTCGGGCGAGTATCGAGTCCGCACATGCATTCTAATGACTCATCCAGACTTTCTAGGTTTGGACCAGAAATGGCCAGAACATCCATTTCGTATCGGCAGCGTCTAATCCCAAATATTAACCAACCATTGACTTTTGTGTTCAAGTTTCAACCACTCAGTATTGCTTTCTATCCCCAAAAATATCGTTAGACGCTTGACTGTCATTCCAGGCGTATTGCAAGCCAATGGTATCGCTCCAAGGCCAGCCTCTAATGCTACAAATCCCGGTCACGAGATCAGCTCCGGTCAAGGTGATCTCACAACTGCTGATGATCCCACCTTCGAGGACATCAAACCGGCCCAATTAAATGACCGCATACAGAGTTTGGAGGTATGTCTTGTTTCTTTGCCTTGTTGTATGCGCCCTTGAGTATTTTCCCGTAATAGAATGAGCTGAAGCGTCTTCGGGACCTGCAAGATAGCAATTCCGAGGACCAGAAGCTAAAACGGATCAAGAGAGAAGAACGAAGCCGACCTCTGTTCGCTCCTGGGGAGATCATTGATCTCACCTAGTTCTGGTCAAGTGCGTCTTTTAAGTTTGTTTTGCGATCGCCTTCTTGTACAATTTTGCGCGACTTGTTCGCTATTGACTTAGAAATCCTTGGAATTATAACAGCATTACGATACACTGGTACTATCTCAGTCTACGCTCTTCGCTGTTACTACTTACATTGCATAGTCGATTTTGCTGCTTTTCTGAAAGTTATCTTCATCCTATGTCAACGAGATGATCCCAAAAGATCGTTCAACTTGGATGTATGCTTCGCAATCGGACGGCAACGCAACTTGATTCGTATCACACAGTTGGAGCGTGTCCCTCGACGAATAACAAATTTTCACTGACTCTTCCCGTATAGTGTCCTTCGAGACTTGCGATCTGGTGCGAACAGCTGTCTCGTGTACTACAAGTTGGGCCATAAGGGCAGCTTGAAATTCTGCTCCTTACATTGTGTTATGGATCTAGACAGGCCCAGGGCCCAGGTATTGGTCATCGTCCATAGCCAAGAAAGACAGCTGGGGGTGCCAGTACGACATCCAACTACATAAATGCCGTCTGTCGGGACGTGACCTCCGCTGGCGCGCAAGAACAACAAACGCGACAATGCTGGTCCATGATTTCTGCACTGGTACAGTCATTTATCATCTACGATATGTAAACTAACTCATCCTGATATCCCCATTGGCACTCTGAAACGCTGACATCGGATGGGCTTCGCTCGTTTTCTCTTTTGGTGAGACTGTATTTAATTTCCTTTTTGCTAGCCACCCTCTAATCACGGCTCTCAAACGGCGGCGGTCAAGCGATAACGTTACATAGCGGGTTGCAGAATCTTGGGCCCCTGGCCCGTCCCCGGAACAAGTTCCGGTGGCGTCCCTGCCCAATGAGGCTCGCCGGCTGCGGAGAATGCTAAGGCAGAGTCTCAGAAACACGGTGACCTTGTTCATCTGACATGGAAATGGCGGTGCCTGCGTTCTCTGATACCAAGTGGTGCACCGATATGCTCCGGCAGGCCCGGTTGCTCGTATTTCACCTGTGTTCGTGTCCGAGTGTCAGGTGTGCGTTACCCAACCGTTCATCCAGTGATATGAGAACTGCTCCTTGGGTGTGCTTACGAACTCATGTCACTTGGAACAGGTGTGAACACTCAAATTGCCGCTTCAAAGGTTCAGAAAGAGTGGTTCTTGTTCCGACCCGCCCCTATACTAGGAATCGTCAATCTTGTTGCAATTCTTCGGGAGGCCTCGGCGAAAACGAGTCAGAGTATGACGTGTGGCTAGCAGGCACCGCAAATCCGGCCCCTTCCAAGTGGTCAGCCAACGGACATTCTCGGATCAGTTTCAGTATCACGCACTCGACCGGGCTTCATTGACGAACGAGCTCAACGTTCCTTGTAATATCGCCTAATATATCGACAAGGTGTGAAGGGGGCGTTGTTCATGTCCGCCATATTCGCGAAAGTATTCTCTTTGGAAAGGTACAAACGCCCACTTTGCACGCTCTTTCTATTATGTTTTCTAGGAATTCCACACCGGTGTTCTTTGGAACGAGTCACATTTCTGGTCCACTGACGCCCAACACGTCGTGTCTCTTTACATCACTACCCCTCTCTCACGCTCATTTCCTTGGTCACACTTTGGAGTCTTTTCGGCACACCTTTCTCTCAAGACGGACTCCACAGTTCAGTCCTAACTAAGTCCATGGACACGCTTCAATGTGCAGATTTGTCCCTTCGGCACTCATGTTTCCCAACCCGGGCTCCGATTACATTTCCTGGCCTGCCTCGTTTTCTTAAGGAGCACGCTGTTTCGTCACACGTTAGTCAGTGAACTTTACTAGTTGACAGCCATGCTATCCTTCGACATGCTTTCGTTTCGTGAATTGCTCCACAGAATTTCTACCAGTAGTATTCACGTTCCCAGGTGCCACAATTTTTTTCCAATTACCCCACGATGACGACTCGCTTATTGACCCCATCCATGGCTCCCGTCGGAGGACAGCTTGGTTGGGTCTTTGTCTTCGGTGGTCTTGCTGACTGTGATCTATGCCAATCTGTGCATTCTTTCATATCTCCATGCTGTGGCTGGGCCCTGACCGGAGGGGTGCATCGGTGGGTTGACAAAGCAGTCGGTGCTGTGCTGCGTTTAACATTCTAATCACCCTCCATTTAGAGGAAGGCTGTTGCCCTGAGCCGCGCCGTCAAATGATCCAGACCATGATTCCCGGACACTCTACGTGCGTCCTTCCACTTTTCCTCACGTCCCTTCGCAGCATGGACAACACGAGGTTTTAATACTTCAAAAATGGCTTTGGCCGGTCGAGGCAATGCATCGTCAGCATATAAAGTAAAGCTCGCATTCCTTGTTATCTCTTCACCGGACTACATCCTATACCTCTCTGACATTGATTCGAATACCATCCTTACAATGCCTACACAACACCTTGCTCTTATTCTTCCATCGCGACAAGCTCCTTTCGCTCTCGGTGCCCGCGAAATCAACGAACCAGGACCAGGCGAAATCCTCGTCCGAGTTAAAGCGACTGCACTCAATCCGAGTGACGCCAAGGTCCAGAAGCGAGGTATCTATGTTTCCAAGTACCCAGCTGTGCTGGGCAGTGATGGCGCTGGTGTCGTAGAGAGAGTGGGGGAGGGAGTGACTAGGTTTGATCCTGGAGACGACGTGTAAGGACCCATCTGTGTGGTCCATGTGGACGTGAGACTAATCTTATCTTGTTTCTTTAAACAGATTCTTCCATGGTGCATATGACGATAATGACCTGTCGACATTCCAACAATACTGTATTTCCGTCGTCGATTTTGCTGCAAAGGTAGGCAGTGACTGAACTGTGCGCGGGTTCCGAGCAGCTCTAATACCGCATGCAGATCCCCGATAACTTGTCGTACGAGCAGGCAGCGACACTCCCACTGGGACTGGGAACTGCGGCCATTGGGTTGTACGGACGGTCTAACGGCATTGGCCTCATGCCTCCATGGAAGCACGGCGGAGTAGGCAAGTACAGGAACATGCCTATCATAATATTTGGTGGCTCAGGATCTGTGGGCAATTACGGTAGGCGTAGATTATATCAAGCGTCACATGATTGCGATCCTGACACAGCTTTCCCAGCTATTCAATTGGCTAAGATGTCTGGCTTCTCCCCCATCATCACAACGGCCGCACTAAAGCAGACCGAATACCTGAAGGGACTCGGTGCGACGCATGTGATTGACCGATATCTCCCGTTCTCTGGACTGCAGCAGGCTGTGACTCGGATCACATCCGCGCCGATAAATGTGATCTATGATACGGTTTCCATCAGGGAGACCCAAGAAGGAGCATGGGCACTGCTTGCACCACAAGGACGGCTTGTCGTGACGCTTCCGTCAGTGATTGACAGACATCCCAGCGATCGCCGGGAAATCGTCCTTACCAACGGAAACCCACATCTGGAGGAGAACTGGGACACGGGGAGACAGTTGTGGGCGCACCTCAACCGATGGCTCGAGAAGGGTGACATACGAGTAAGCGGAATCGACTTCTTGGGAGAGGTTTGATGCTGACGAAAGGTCGTCGTGCCAGCCCAACCAGGTGGAGGTGATTTCAGGAGGACTGAAAGGGATCGGGTCCGGGATTGAAAGGTTCGGCGGGGGACAAATCGACGGTGTGAAGCTGGTTGTCCGTCCGCAAGACACTGAAAGGTAGAAGACGCTTGGTCGTGCATGTTTGTTTCGGATAGACAATTTATCTTATTTTTTTTTCTTGTTCAGTGACTGTGCGATGATGTCACCTACACCTCATCACGTGATCAAAGACCTCAGGAGGACACCGTCGATGCGATACATCCGACTTGGAATGGCAACTCGATTTTTGCGTGCTTTCGTCATGGCGCGACATGATCCAGATCAGCGAACAGATATGGAATTCGGGGGGTGGCCAATCAGTAAATAACAAACATATGATGTAGTATATTACACACACAAAAGGATACCCCCTCACGCCGACCTAACTTATACACCCTCCATCACCACCATGTCGTCTCAGAATCAGAAAGCATTGTTCTTGAAATCAAAGCATGGAAACTTCGTCGTCGGCGAGCGTATGATCCCAAAGCCTGGAAACAACCAGCTCCTCGTCGAAGTCCACGCCGCCGCCCTCAATCCCGTCGACTATAAGATCCAGCAGACAGGAGCATTCATCGAAAACTACCCCGCCGTCCTGGGTGTCGACATGGCCGGTGTCGTCGAGGACGTGGGCGACGGTGTTCAAGGCTTTGCCAAAGGCGACAAAGTGTACGCTCAATTTCACTTTGGATCTCACACACCTTTTACAGTAGTCGCATTCGTAGTTTCTCGCACGGGAGCTTCTCCAATGATCAAGCCAGCTTCCAGCAGTACGCGGTTGCGGTCGCCGACTTCACTGCAAAGGTGAGCGAGGGGCGACATAGGTAACCCATGACGTCACATTTCACAGATCCCTCCTAACCTCGACTATGATCACGCAGCCACTGTTCCGCTAGGTTTTGACACCGCGGCAGTTGGCCTGTATTCCGACAAGCTCGGTGCCGCACTCACCCCGCCTTGGGTAGAAGGTGGTCAAGGCAAATATGCTGGCAAGCCCATTTTGATCATGGGCGGTTCTTCGTCTGTTGGCATGTATGGTGAGTGAACAGGTGGTAGCTCCATGGATGCTTTACCATCTTTCGTAGCTATCCAGCTTGCCAGGTTGTCTGGATTCTCTCCTATCATCACGACCGCAAACCCCGCTCGTCAGGACGAACTCAAAGCCCTTGGGGCCACAGACGTGATTGACAGGCATCTCACCGGCAACAAGTTCACGGTGGCTTTGCAGAAGATCACCCAGCAGCCAATTGAGGTCGTTTATGATGTCATCGCTTTGCCAGAGACGCAACAGACAGCCTGGTCCGTTGTCGCAAGGGGTGGAACCCTTGTTTTGACCCTACAGTCTGTCCTCGAGAAAGAAGAAGGAAAGGGCCGTTCCGTTATCGCCACTTATGGTAATCCCCATTCGCAGCCTAACCAGTCTATGTGTTGTGGATATTGGAGCATTCTCGAAAAGTGGTTGCAAGATGGTGTTATCAAGGCACGCAAAACCCAATCGAGCAAGTAAGAAACTAACCGGGATGTGTTTTAGCCCAACAATTTCGAAGTCTTGCCAAATGGACTTGACGGAATCCCAGGTGGCCTCGAGCGATTGAAGGCAGGGAAAGTCAGCGGAAAGAAGCTCGTTGCCCATCCTCTGGAGACGGTGTAAATCTATGCGCAAGCGCTTCGAAGCCACCCCAGCTCCAACTTTGTGCGTGTAATAGTAACGATGTTTGCAAGCCTGTGTCGAAAATTAGTCACGTTCCAATCGGTTACGCTTCATACGAATGTAGGTTTCGAAGTGTGTATTCATTTGAATGAATCGATGATTCTGTCAGCTGAAACAGTTGACGAGCGAAACAAACTCAACATGATACAATTGTTGGATTCCGTGCTACGTAAATTCTAGAGCGGAAGGAAGGAAGCAAGAAATGGGGCCGTTGCCACCCGACAATAGAATGGATCGGGAGGTCACCGAAGATTGGGCGTAAACTCAGCCAGGCACCAGTTGATGCCAATTGATATCTAGAAGTGATTCGAGGGTGAGCCTATCGACACTATCAGTGGGCTCTGACCGGTTGATGAACGGAACCCTGAATATGCTGATGTTAGCCCTTCGATTGATCGATCATTCGCGTGGGTCTGGGCTCTCGCTTATCTGAATTGGACTAACGCCCTACCTCGAAAACAAGATACGGACTGATGGAAGATGCGTATTTGAAATCCAAGTTGACTGGCCTAAATAAGTTAGCAGTCGGATGCAAACTAGAACCTGTCAAGGGCTGAATGGACTTGAAGACCAAATGGTCCAAGAAAACCGAAACGGGCGCACCTCGAGGGAGTTTTTTAGTCACAGACAGGTCGAGGGTGAAAAAAATTGTCCAATGAAGGGTAATCACCATGGAACCGAAAGTACCACACGGTAACGTGGTTGATTCAGATTGGAGCATCAAAAAGGAGAGCATCACCCGCCTCAACGATCAAGGTCACACTACGAGCAAGTTGGCGTGATGAACTGGACTACGTCTCACTGCAAGTCCCTTGATGAGGTCAACGTTGCGTACCACGAGTAAACCGGAGCACTTGGACGTTTGTTCCTTGGCGCTTCGAAATCTACGGTTGTATTCCATTGGTGAGGATGTCGTCGGCGACGATCAGTGCTCGAGCGCGCACCGCTGACCAGGCTACACAGTTTTCAATCTAGGGTCCAAACACTAGGTCAATACATGACATCCGTATTGGAAGGAACGAGCGCCAGACCAGACCAGATCAGACCAGATAATTCATCAGGGGATCGGCTCACTCACATGCTTCCGTTCAATCGGCACGTTGCATCCAAGAAGCGACACTCGCGTTTTCACCTCCATAAACAATGAAGTATGTTGACCGCACTGGCTAGCTTGACCGCTCCTACCGCTCATTGACTCAGCGCACCAACGCTGTTATATTTTGATTCAGAAGGTGCTGACTTGGTACAATAATCATCCATACCAGCTACGCAGGAAGGCTCGATTCGGATTCCTCGAATGATGGCACGTCCTGAACATGGGTATACAAGCTCGAGGAACCTCGTTGTGTGCATTGAGGGCACGTCGAACCAGTCTGGTATCAAAAAGTGGCGTTGACAAATGCGACATTTACTGACTCACGCCACTGCGAACGGCGTCGGCGCAGACCGTTCGGCAGAAATACCACTGCGTAGTATGTCTCACTCGCACGCCTAGCTTTTCGTGTGGTGCTCTCCTTGCACTAAATGGCTCTCTCTATATGCCCAATCCCAACCATCTACAGCAGGGAATTGAACAGGCTGTGGCAACTATAATTTGGACAGGGGTGTCTTGGCTGGATCTACATCGTGATTCGTCACTGTC
>JBBPNB010000446.1:0-18192 GCA_038090635.1 Rubroboletus satanas
ATTATCAAAGCAATCGGGTTCACGACCTGAAGCTTTGAGCCGAACCTCAGTGCGTGGTCACCGGTTCACCACTCGCGGAGGATTAGTCGAGTCGTGTGACGAGCCTCTTTGCTTCTGTACTACCACTGCTCAGAGATGGCTCGATCGACCCCTCCCATGACACCTCTTGCCATGCCTGATGACGATTGTAAATTTCCCCCATGGCGCAAACCATTCGAAAGCCTTCTTGTCTCCCTTACGATCCTTCAGACTGGGAAGCTTTCGCTTCCAACACACCCATGATGTCTGCAGACTCTTCCGAGTCTTTCTTTCAGTATATACCTCCTTCGACCTCGAGTATAAGATTGGCATCCAGTTTCATAATACGGACGCACACTTGGGTTCTGGCTGGGAGGCCACACTTCAAAGAGTATGTGGACCGTGTCTTGAAAAGGGTGCAAGTGAGTGTTCTCCATCGACATGTACATCACCACTCTGCATTCGACTCTCGGGCGAATCCAGGGCTACAGCAATGATTGATCGAGCACGACATTATCCATGACACAAGTCCTTTTCTCGACATACCTGCTGACCTGCTCACTGTATCACTCCCTTTTGCGGAGTTGCTCCGCCACTGTTGCATGCTGAAACGGGTACCATGCAGGATCGCAAGTTGTCAACTGCGAACAATGTGATGAGTGTGCGTGCGTGCATGTCATGTCACAAGTGTCGGAGGGCCGAGACGTGACCTCTTCCTTTGTCCGTTGTCCAATGCGTAACTCCTTGAGCTGTAGGTATGACCGTGGCGTGGACTGATGTCCCGGGCGAATTATTCACCCGGAACCGGGTACAGCCTGAGAGGAACTGGCCGAGCTGTTGTACAAATTCCTCCTTGACAGCGAGTCGATCGTGCGGTCGCATTCACCAACACCTGGCCCATGTATGGCGAGTGCACAGGGGATGTAGGCTGCCTACCCATATGTTTAAGCCATCCGTGGTCTTCTTCGATCCGTTCAAGGATCTCGTGATGGACGTCATTTCCCCGGGCGAAGTATGACGGTGGGTGGGGGCGGACACAGGTGTTATCAACGTCTCGGTGGCTTGGGGTTGCAGGGAGGAGAGCACCTGCATCACTTCTTTAACGCGTTAAGGCTCGATGATCCGTTTCGTGCACCAACTCTCGAGGATCTGAGACTGCAGGCATGGGGTGTATTAGACATGATAAATAGGGAGAAGATCAGGAGGATTCTGCCGTCATTCGACGATATGGCGAAGATACGGAGAAAAGTCAACTTAACAAGACGTATGTGTGGACTTGCTTGGTGTGCGGTACAAGGGCGTCAATGATCTGAACATGCAATGCATGCTGCGAGGCGGAAGACGTGGGGGTGGTCGCTGTGCTTTTACAAGCAACTGGACGACTCGCTCTACGAGTGGAGGAAATAGAGAATATTGACTAGGTGGTTGGTAAAACCCTGACAGCGTAGCAGGGATTAATAAACGGACTGGCATTGGGTGGAGATCGGACGGGATGACGAGCGGTGAGGGAGAAACTCATCCTCGTTCATGAGTCAAGTTGCCCTCTCATGACAAGACCGTACCACGACAAAAGCGCAAACCCACAGCAAGAGAAGGAAGAAGAACGCACCTTTTGATATCCTTCGATAATACACTCCTGCAAGTTCTCCTGGAAATAATTGCGCGTATATCCTCCTATATTTTGGATCGACTGTTGTGTCTTGTAAGCGCCACTTCTCACCACCAATTACCATCAACGAAAACGTCGTGGAGCAGTTGTGTCAGTGAGAGGCATGCTTCGAAGTTAGTCTCGAGTCGCACTCTTGAACAAAAGTCAAAAGGTTTCTTCTTACTCTGTCATTTTTTTAAAAAAAGCCCTCAATCCTTTCAAGCCACCACTTTTACTTGTCCTTGCCACTACATCGATGCATGAACATTTGAATCTGGGCTCAACCTTTGGATATCTACTCGGCGCCGGTCAGCAGTTTGCATCACCTTCAAGTTGACCTTTCGTGTCTCGACGTCACTCATCATTCATGGGAACCTCGCAAAACCGCTGCCAATGCACGTTACTCGGACGTGGCGGTCCGGTCACTAGTCTGGTGACCAGACTACGGTCACTCGGGCCAATCAAAGTCGAGCCCTTCTTCTAGACGTACCTTCCAGCGCTCGCCGACACTGCAAATGTTCCCACTTGTGCTTATCTCAATGGCTTGGATTAGTAACTGGGAATATTCCCATCTTTCACTCCTCCCATTCAATCGTTTCACTTTCTTCAGCTGAACCCCTTGGTATGCCTCCCTCTCAACCCTTCTTTCCGAGCAGGCTGCGTTTGGAAAACATCTCTTTACACAGGGCTATCCTTTGTGGAATCCCGACCCAGAGTTATTGCCACGAAATCGCCAGAGTGTCGGCCTCAGGATCGGAGACGTTGGCACCGTCGATGAACTAGGGCAATTCGATTTTTTCTTCAATATCCTCGAGTCCCTTCCAGGGAGTGCTGGTTCCCCACCAAACTTTCCACCGATCGAGGATGACGATGTTCGCCGCCGCGGTGGAGACATCCTGCCTCGTGGGGTGGTCTCATCCCCTGAAACACCATGGGATGTTGACCCATTGGACGTGTCGCACGTCGCTGGTATCACGTATGCCGGCTGCCTTCCACAACAGTGCAACAGTGACTGACTGCGTGGTTAGTTGTAGGACAACTCATTATGGCGCCACCCTGTCTGATGACGGAGCACATATCATCCTACCTCAAGGGGCACAATCATTTCAGCTCGGACTCCATCATAGGCAGCTATTCGAGCGCCACGCGAGGGAGCATGGGGCGGATTGGCTCGAGCGCTTTAGAGATCGCCTTGGATGGCCGCGATCCAACTCGATCTACCTACTCACTGGATTCTACAACACGTGTTCATGGTCCATTGCATCATTCGGCATGCGGACGGCTGCGAATACTGACCCAGTCCGTGTGCATTGTACATTGCAGGAGGTGGATGAACGAACTATACGGGAAGACTCGGTTTGGCAGCCTGCAGGTCGTTTTAAGCACAAGATTGGCCCCCCGCCAGATCGTCAGGGGAGAAATAACCAAACCATTTTCATACGTGGAATAACAGTCACACCCAATCTCTCTGAGCATGGCCCGAGTGAACAACAAAAGGGTGGATTGCTCGGCATGCTCTCTTTCCCCACTTGGCTCTCGAATTCACCGGTGAGGGACTCGACCAAGGCAACAGAGACAGAGACTGTCGGAAGTAATGTAATAATCCAGCATGTACCACAAGTATCACAGGTACATTCATTCTGCATCGCCAGCTTGGACCTAGACTAACACAGTCACTTACTAGGCATCTCATCCATCGGAGATTATTAATCAGTACCTATTGACAAAGGTTCGTAGCACGTTGAATCAAGATATCTGATGGTTATACTCGTGGTGATATAGGAACCATCAGCAAAAACTGCTGTGACGCATGATAGTCAGTGGATTGCGATGCTCAAATCGCTTGAAGGGGTGAGCAATCCTTTCCTCCCATGCTCATTTTTTTAATCGTCGGGATCCAGGGACACTCGTGGACGCTGGAGGATTTGGTGAATCATCTTGAAGCATTAGTGCCGGTGCACTATTCTATAGTTACACACAATGGTAAGGATGGCATTTCTATGCGGTCGCCATTGCTCACTACTCCCAGACACTGTCTATCTGAGAGACAAAGAGGATAGATCACCAACACTCTCCGGTGTCGATCGGTTGCACTTGCCCGGTGACCTGGCAAGTGATATTGTGTCAGACAAGAAACCTTATGGTTCCTTTGCGAACCTTCAGCGCACTACCGACCCTTACGTCATCTCTGATTCTCGCGGAGTCGCCGATGGATCCTCATCTCATACCGCGGACTCGAGCCCTGATCGGACCCCCCGGCCCTTTGTTTCCAGCCAGTCCGTGCCCCCACCACTCCGAGATGTCAGTAGTCATCTCTCGCAGACTGCAGAGATTCCCGGTAAGAGGGTTGAGAGTGCGAAGCTGACGAGGACAGAAGAGTCGAGTGAAAACGAATCCTTCGACAGCAACCTTCACCAACAGGAAGCAAAATCAATCGAAATCTATGGTCGAGGCAGCATAGTGTCAGTCACCTTCCTCGTCGATGGGAAGCACATCGTAAGTGGTGATCAGGAAGGGAAGATTCGACGTTGGCGAGTAGAAGACGGCATGGAGGTGGGGATACCAATGGATACAGGGAATGCTGTTTGCACCATCACAGTGTCACGAGATGGAAAGTGGATCGTGGGTGGGACGAGACGTGGGGAGGTGACGGTGTGGGATGCGGAGAGCCGCGAAAAGGTGGCCACGTTCAAAGGACACAAGAATTGGGTGCGGGCGGTGGACGTCTCGCCAGATGGGACGAGAATCACGACCGGATCGTATGACAAGACTGCCTGCGTCTGGTCGCTCTCGACTGGCAAGCAACTGCTCGGCCCTTTGGAACATGACAACTGTGTAGTTGCAGTCAAATTCTCACCTGACGGACGCCTCATCGCCACTGCCACATGGTGGCGCCACTCTGTTCGGATCTACGACAGTCAGGACGGCCGCCTCCTCGTCGACGTCCCAATCTTAGTTTACTCGCGGTGGAACCAATTCCTCGCTTGGACCGGTGATAGCAAACAACTCTTTGTCTTATCTCGCGACGGTGACATCAACTGTCTCGACGTGTCTACCGGCACGACACGCTCTCAATGGCTCATCCATAGCAAAGAGGGACCCACGTGCATCGCCTTGGCAAGGAACGGCAGATTCATCGCAGCTTCCACAGACACATCAGTCTCGTTCTGGGACACTGCGATGCACACGCAAATCGGGCCTGTCATCCAACATTCAGATTACGTCGTGTCAATAGCTATCTCAGAAAACTATGACCTTGCGATGGGCGGAGGCGACGCCGTCACCCTTTACAGTCTTTGTGACATCCTTCCCTCATCCTACATGGAGGTGGCAAAGGCCGATCCAAGTACGTTTATTAGCATCCTGACTCGTGTGTCGTTGATATCCACGTTCATTTGACAGCAAAATTGCGTGCCTTGAGGACATCGTCCAGCAACCCCGTAACCAGCTCTCCCACTCCCAACGTAGAGCGGATAGCCTCCGAGTCGACAAAACCATCCAAGAAATGAATGCGAGTGCGTCCATCGCCACTGTGGCTCATACTTTATTGACATCGGGAGCCCAGCCTCATTCCACAATACATCCTCGTCCTGTTCACGTCCCCATTCTTCCACCAACTATTCACTCGATCGGACATCTTGTATTACATAGTTGAGCCAGTCGGACCGGACATTGTTTAGTACCTCATAATGCATAGCATTGAAACCACGAACAATCGATGCCATTATAAGACGAATGCATTATGAACATGCACTTTGGCGGCATGGAACTAGAAAAATCCAAAAATTCTCGCCTACCCTGTGCATTTTCAGTATGTCAGACGTTGTGCGTTAGGGTGTGTTTGACGAGTTCAGGGTCGTTTAGGGGGGCTGATATTTGGTGCACCCCTCCGCGCAATCTGTATCGCATGCGGAGATAGTGGATTACTGTTTCGTCGTGCTTTGTGGCACTACACCAGTACATGAACATCTGAATCTGGGCTCAACCTTTGGATATCTACTCGGCGCGGGTCAGCAGCTTGCATCACCTCGAGCTTTCGTGTCTCGACGTCACTCGTGGGACCTCGCAAAACCGCTGCCAATGCACGTTACTCCGAGCCGGACGTGGCGGTCTGGTCACCATTGTCTGGTGACCAGACTACGGTCACCCGGGGCAATCAAAGTAGTAGATGGTCATTCTAGTAGTACGAGTACGCGAGTAGGAATAGAATTTGGTCTTTCTTCGAGTGGCTGTGTCTCGGCGGCTCTCTCTCTTCCGTTCTCTCAACCAGTCAGCCTACCAGCTGCGCCCTGACCTTTCCTTTCTTTTCGCCCACCCGCCGCACCCTTGATTCTTTCAGGACTTCCTAGTAAGCCATCAGAATCACCTCGCGTGACCCTTGCTGTCGCGTTCTCCTGAATCGATCGCCCATGACCGACTGTGTGCGAGGTTTTCCCAGCCCGCCCACGCAGCTGACGCTCGGGCCCCACAGGTTCTTGTAGATCGTGGCCGGGAGGCACTTTGTGCCTTCGCCCACACTTGCTTCACTCTTCTCTCTCTGCAGACCGAGTCACATAGCGACGAATAAAGACCCCTTCTTCTGGACGTACCTTCCAGCGCCCGCTGGCACTGCAAATGTTCCCACTTTTGCTTATCTCAATGGCTTGGATTGGTTTCCAGTGGGAATATTTCCATCTCTCACTCCTCCCATTCGATCGTTTCACTTTCTTCAGCTGAACCGCTTGGTATGCCTCCCGCTCAACCCCTTCTTTCCGAGCAGGCTGCGTTTGGAAAACATCTCTTCATACAGGGCTATCCTCTCTGGAGTCCCGACCCAGACTTATTGCCACGGGATCGCCAGAGCATTGGCCTCAGGATTGGGGACGTTGGCACCGTCGATGAACAAGGGCGATTCGACTTTTTCTTCAATACCCTTGAATCCCCTCCAGGAAGTGCCGGTCCCCCACCAAACTTTCCACCGATCGAAGACGACGATGTTCGCTGTGGCGGTAGAGACATCCAGCCTCGTGAGGTGGTCTCATCTCCTCAAACACCGTGGGATGTTGTCGAATTGGAGGTGTCGAATGCCGCCGGTGTCACGTATGCCGGCTTCCTCCCATAATCGTACAACAGCAGCTGACTGTGCGACTAGTAATAGGACGACTCAATATGGCGCCACCCTGTCTGATGACGGAGCACATATCATCCTACCTCAAGGGGCACAATCATTCGAGCTTGGATTCCATCATAGGCAGCTATTCGAGAACCACGCAAGGGAGCATGGGGCGGATTGGCTCGAGCGCTTTAGGGATCGCCTTGGATGGCCGCGATCCAATTCGATCTACCTACTCACCGGGTTCTATAACACGTGTTCATGGTCCATTGCATCATTCGGCATGCGGACGGCTGCGAATACTAACCCAGTCCACGTGCATTGTAAATTGGTGGAAGTAGATGAACGAACTATACGGGGAGAATCAACTTGGCAGCCTGCAGGTCGTTTTGATCGCAAGATTGGCCCCCCACCAGACCGTCAAGGGAGAAACAACCAAACTATCTTCATACGTGGAATAACAGTCACACCCAATTTCTCTGCGCAAGGACCGAGTGAACGAAAGGGTGGATTGCTCGGCATGCTTTCTTCACCTGCTTGGCTCCTAGGTTCACTGGCGAGGGACCCGACCAAGGCAGCAGAGACAGAGACTCCCAGAAGCGACGTAATAATTCAGCATGTACCACATATATCACAGGTATACTTCATTCTGCATCACCAGTTTGGACCTAGATTGACAGTCACTTACTAGGCATCCCATCCATCGGAGATTATTAATCAGTACCTATTGACAAAGGTTCGTAGCACGTTGAATCAGGATATCTGATGGTTATACTCATGGTGAGATAGGAACCATCGGCAAAAATCGCTGTGACCCATGACGATCAGTGGATTGCGATGCTCAAATCGCTTGAAGGGGTGAGCAATCCTTTCCTCCTACGCCCCATCTGTTTAATCGTCATGATCCAGGGACACTCATGGACGCTGGAGCATTTGGTGAACCATCTTGAAGCGTTAGTGCCGGTGCACTATTCTATCGTTACACACAATGGTAAGGATGGCATTTCTATGCGGTCACAATTGCTCACTACTCCCAGACACTGTCTATCTGAGAGACAAAGAGGATAGATTACCAACACTCTCCGGTGTCGATCGGTTGCACTTGCCCAGTGACCTGGCAAATGATATCGCGTCAGACAAGAAGCCTTATGGTTCCTTTGTGAACCTTCAGCACATTACCGACCCTTATGTCGTCTCTGATTCTCTCGGAGTCCCTGACGTATTCTCATCTCATACCACGGACTCGAGTCCTGATCGGACCCCCCACCCCTCTGTTTCCAGCCAGTCTGTGTCCCCGCCACTCCTAGGTCTCAGCAGTCATCCCTCACAGACTGAAGGGAATCTTGGCAAGATGGTTGAGAGTGCGAAGCTGACGAGGACGCAGGAGTCAAGTGAAAACGAATCCTCCGACAGCAAACCTCATCGACAGCAAGCAAAATCAATCGAAATCGATGGTCGAGGCAGCATACGGTCAGTCGCCTTCCTCGTCGATGGGAAGCACATCGTCAGTGGTGATCGGAAAGGGAAGATTCGACGTTGGCGAATAGAAGACGGTGTGGAGGTGGGGATGCCAATGCATACAGGGAGGGATGCTTGCAACATCGCAGTGTCACGAGATGGAAAGTGGGTCGTGGGTGGGACAAGACGTGGCGAGGTGAAGGTGTGGGATGCGGAGAGCCACGAACTGGTGGCCGCGTTCAAAGGACACAGCAATGACGTGTATGTGGTGGACGTCTCACCGGATGGGACGAGAATCGCGACCGGATCCGATGACTTCACTGCCTGTGTCTGGTCGCTCTCGACTGGCGAGCGACTGCTTGGCCCTTTGGAACACGACTACGGCGTTGTTGCAGTCAAATTCTCACCCGACGGACGCCTCATCGCCACTGCTACGTGGTGCTGCGACTCCGTTCAGATTTACGACAGTCAGGGCGGCCGTCTCCTCGTCGGCGTCCCAATAAAAGTCGACCCGTTGTTGAACCAAACTTTCGTTTGGACCAGCGATAGCAAGCAGCTATTTGTCCCATCTCGCGACGGTAACATCAACTGTCTCGACGTGTCTACCGGGATGACGTGCTCTCAATGGCCCATTCCCAGCAACGATGGACCCAATTGCATCGCCTTGGCAAGGAACGGCACATTCATCGCAACTTCCGAAGACTCATCGGTCTCGTTCTGGGACATTGCGATCCACAAGCAAATCGGGCTTGTCATCCAGCATCCAGCTCATGTCGACTCAATGGCTATCTCAGCAAACCACGTCCTTGCGATGGGCGGAGGCCGTACAATCACTCTTTGCAGTCTTCGTGACATCCTTCCCTCATCCTACTTTGACAGTGTAAGTGCACTTGCATCAAAATATCGCTGCGTAAGACCCCGCATTATTGACTGTTGCAGATTTTCAAAGAGCGCTTCAGGCGGCCCCTGGAGGTGAGAGAGGCCGATCTCGAAGAGACTATCGAGTCCCTTCGTTTAGAGGAGAGCCCAAGTGCGTTTATTAACATGCTGACTCGTGTGTCGTTGACATCCGCGTCCATTCGACAGCAAAATCATGCGTCTCGAAGAAACTGTCCAGCGACCCTGTAACCAGCTCTCCGACTCCCGACATAGAGTGGATAACCTCGACAAAACCATCGAGTCGCTTTGTGCGCCGCGGCCAGTGGTGAACGCGAGTGCGTCCATTGCCACTGTAGCTTGTAGTTCTTCATTGACATCCAGAACGCAGTTTCATTCCACAATACATCCTCTTCCCATGCACGTCACCGTTCTTCCACGAAGTATTCACTCGATTGGACATCTTGTTCGGTATGAGTCGCTCAGGGAGATAAGTCCGTTAAGACGAATGTACCACATAGTTGGGCCAGTCGGACCGGACATTGTTTAGTACAGTAGAATACCTCATAGTAATGATGATAGCATTGGGACCACGAGAAACCCATGCGTTATGAGACGAATGCATTATGAACATGCACTTTGGCGGCATGGAATCAGAAAAATCCAAAAATTCTCGCCTACCCTATGCATTTTCAGTACGTCAGACGTTGTGCGTTAGAGTGTGTTTGACGAGCTTGGGGTTGTTTAGGAGGGCTGATATTTGGTGCACCCCTCCGCGCAATCTGTTAGTATCGCATGCGGAGATAGTGGGTTACTGTTTCGTCGCGTTTTGGGCACTATGGGCATTCATCTCTCACTCCTCCCATTTGATCATTTCACTTTCTTCAGTTGAATCCCTTGGGTATGCCTCCCTCTCAACCCCTTCTGTCCGAGCAGGCTGCGTTTTCAAAGCATCTCTTCATACAGGGCTATCCTCTCTGGAGTCCCGACCCAGACTTATTGCCACGAGCTCGCCAGAGTGCTGGCCTCAGGATCGGCGACGTTGGCACCGTCGATGAACAAGGGCGATTCGACTTTTTCTTCAATATCCTTGAATCCCCTCCAGGACGTGCTGCTTCCCCACCAAACTTTCCACCGATCGAAGACGACGATGTTCGCTGTGGCGGTAGAGACATCCTGCTTCGTGAGGTGGTCTCATCTCCTCAAACACCATGGGATGTTGACGAATTGGAGGTGTCGGGTGCCGCTGGTGTCACGTATGCCGGCTTCCTCCCACAATCGTAGTACAACAGTAGCTGACTGCGCGACTAGTCATAGGACGACTCATTATGGCGCCACCCTGTCTGATGATGGAGCACACATAATCCTACCTCAAGGGGCACAATCATTCGAGCTTGGATTCCATCATAGGCAACTATTCGAGCGCCATGCGAGGAAGCATGGGGCGGATTGGCTCGAGCAGTTTAGAGATCGCCTTGGATGGCCGCGATCCAATTCGATCTACCTACTCACCGGGTTCTATAACACGTGTTCATGGTCCATTGCATCATTCGGCATGCGGACGGCTGCGAATACTGACCCAGTCCGTGTGCATTGTAAATTGGTGGAAGTAGATGAACGAACTATAAGGGAAGCATCAACTTGGCAGCCTACAGGTCGTTTTGATCGCAAGATTGGCCCCCCACCAGATCGTCAAGGACGAAATAACCAAACTATCTTCATACGTGGAATAACAGTCACACCCAATCTCTCTGCGCAAGGACCGAGTGAACAACGAAAGGGTGGATTGCTCGGCATGCTTTCTTTCCCCACTTGGCTCCTAAACCCACTGGCGAGGGACTCGGCCAAGGCAACAGAGACAGAGACTCCCGGAAGTAATGTAATAATCCAGCATGTACCACATATATTACAGGTACATTTATTTTGCATCACCGGTTTGGACCCGGATTAACAGTCACTTACTAGGCATCCCATCCATCGGAGATTATCAATCAGTATCTATTGACAAAGGTTTGTGGCACCTTGGATGAAAATATCTGATGATTATACTCGTGGTGATATAGGAACCATCGGCAAAAATCGCTGTGACGCATGATAGCCAGTGGATTGCAATGCTCAAATCGCTTGAAAGGGTCAGGAAGCCTTTCACCCTAAGTTCATTTTTAACCGTTGTGATCCAGGGACGATCATGGACACTGGAGGACCTGGCGAACCATCTTGAAGAATTAGTGCCGGACCAATATTCTATAGTTTCACGCAATGGTAAAAATGTCATTTTTATGCGATCACAATTGTTCATTGCTCTCAGATGCTGTCTATATGACAGACAAAGAAACCCACTTTGGTGTTGATCGGTTGCGCTTGCCCAGCGATCTGGTAAGTGATATCACGTCAGACAAGCAAGCGTATGCACACGATTCCTGTGCGAACCTTCAGCGCATCACGGACCCTCGCGTCAGCTCTGATGAGCTCGGAGTTACTGTTGGATCCCCGTCTCATACTACGGACTCGAGTCCTGATCGAACCCCCCACTCCTCTTTTTCCAGCCAGTCTTTGTCCCCACCACTCCAAGGTGTCAGCAGTCATCCCTCACAGACCACAGGGAATCTTGGCGAGACGTTTGAGAGTGCGGAGCTGACGAGGACCCAAGAGTCGAATGAAAACGATTCCTTCGACATCAAACTTCACCGACAGCACGCAAAACCGATCGATGGCATACGGTCAGTCACCTTCTACGTTGATGGGAAGTACATCATGAGTGGTGATCGGGAAGGGAAGATTCGACGCTGGCGAGTAGAAGACGGCCTGGAGGTGGGGATACCAATGGATACGCGGAGTCCTGTTTGCAACATTGCAGTGTCACAGGATGGAAGATGGATCGTGGGTGGGACGGAAAGTGGCGAGGTGACGGTGTGGGATGCGGAGACCCACGAAAGGGTGATCACGTTCAAAGGACACAAGAATTGGGTGCGGGCGGTGGACGTCTCGCCGGATGGGACGAGAATCGCGACCGGATCGGATGACTTCACTGCCTGCGTTTGGTCGCTCTCGACTAGCGAGCGACTGCTCGGCCCTTTGGAACATGACGACTGGGTCGTTGCGGCCAAATTCTCGCCCGACGGACACCTTATCACCACTGCCACATGGTGGTGCGACTCTGTTCGGGTCTACGAGAATCAGAACGGCCATCTCCTCTTCGACGTCCCAATCCTAGTCCACTCGCCGTGGAACCAATCCCTCGCGTGGACCAGTGATAGCAAGCAACTCTTTGCCTTATCTCGCGATGGTAACATCAACTGTCTCGACCGGTCCACCGGGACGATGCGCTCTCAATGGCCCATCCACAGCAACAATCGACCCATGTGCATCGCCTTAGCAAGCAACAACACGTTCATCGCAGCTTCCGCAAACTCATCGGTCTCGTTCTGGGACACTGCAACGCATGAGCAAATTGGGTCTGTCATCCAGCATACAGCTCGTGTCGATTCAATGGCTATCTCAGCAAACTTCGACCTTACGGTGGGCGGAGACCACTCAATCACCCTTCACAGTCTTCGTGACATCCTTCCCCCATCCTACTTTGACGGGGTACGTCCACTTGCATCAAAATTTCGCTGCGTGAGACTACATATTGTTGACTGTTGCAGATTTTCGCAGAGCGCGCCAGGCGGCGCATGGAGGCGAAAATGGCCGATCTCGAAGAGACTATCGAGTCCCTTCGTGTAGAGGAGAGCCCAAGTGCGTTTATTAACATGCTGACTCGTGTGTTGTTGACATCCGCGTCCATTCGACAGCAAAATCACGCGTCTCGAAGAAACTGTCCAGCGACCCTGTAACCAGCTCTCCGACTCCCAACGTAGAGCGGATAGCCTCAACAAAACCATCGAGTCGCTTCGTGCGCAAGAAATGAATGCGAGTGCGTCCACCGCCACTGTGGCTCGTACTTCATTGACATCCGGGAACGCAGATTCCACAATACACCCTCTTCCCATTCATGTCACCATTCTTCCACGAAGGACGAAGGATTCATCGACAATCATTGCCACGAGCGCCGGCTCGCTGGGCAGCCCCGACAGTCAACTCCTTTCCCACTCGTTTCGAGCGCCTCGGAGAGCTGAGTGACCTCGATCAGGATTCCGCTCGACAAAGGAGGATCTTTGGACTCCGAGTTCCCAGTTGTCGCACAGCTTCGAACTATTCGGTAACTTAGATAACCTTCAACAGGTGGTCTCACTTTTGGAGGCCTCTGGCTCGTCTACTTCAGTTTCGGATCACCAGTACATGACAGGGTTAACGAATCCTAGTGTGGCGTTCTCGTATAGGGTCACCATTGCAAGCGGAGTGTCTTTCGAGGCGCAGGACGCTGTTATCCCCACCCATGATGGTCACTGTAACAACCCCGGCTATCCGAACATCCTCGGCAACGCCTTGAAAGCTCTTTTTAAGCACCTCGAGATCCTGATTAAATCTCGGAGAAACGATTGGGAGACACAGGAAGGCTGTTAACATCACCCCACATGTTCACCCTGACAGACCTGGCTATTTGGATAATCTCGAGAATACCCTGAAAGAGCTCGTTTCGAGCGTCTCAGTGAGCTGAGTAACCTCGAGCAAGCGATGTCGAGGCATAGGGACACTGTCGACCTCATCCCTGACGGTTACGCGAGGGGCAGGACGTATGAAGACAACTCGGTGGACAGTGGTTGGGTGCCTCTGCAAGCAGTGAAGACTCGCAGAACGAGTCCAGGAAATATTGAAAGTCGATCCAGTGGTTAATCGAACCCTGGCAGAAAAGTGAAGAAAGGATCCAGTCAATGAAATGGCCCACTGGATACAAATCGGAAGTGATGAAAAGCGGGGAGACCAAAATCAATCCTAGTTCGTAGGACCTGTCGCCGTCGCCGTCTGACGTGGCACGATTGTAGTGTGCACCATCCTAAGCGCATCACATTAAGAAAAAAGCGATCTACCTTTTCACATTGCCCAGCGATGCATACTCCCACAGGTTCTCCTTACATTTCGAAAATTACTTGAATGCATATACGACCACTTTTTGGATCGATTGATGCGTCCTGCAAGGATGGCCACGCCAGGACCATTAACGAAATGTTGTAGGGCAGTTAGGAATGGCATAAGAACTAGAGTGAGGTCCTCTGAGTGGTGACCTGCCATCACCTGTGCAGCGGAAAACGTTGGGTCAAATGAGCGCACTCACGGGTTCCGGTTTCGGAGGAGATCTAGGAACCGCATGCGTACTTTAAAGGAATCCACACAAAGATCCGAATTGTCTGAGGAGGTAGTCGATACTTCAAGTTGCCGGCAGTGGCCACCGTGAATTTGATGCATGCGCGCGGACTCGTACCCACGGTCCGATCACCAATCAAAGTACGAGCCTTCTTCTAGACGTACATACACTGGAAGTGGCCCTGCTTTTGCTTATATGAATGGCTTGCATTGGTAACTGGGGTAATTTTTCATCGCCCACTCCACACACTGTTCGATTGGTTCACTTTATTCAGCTGAACCCTTTATTATGCCTCCCTCTCAACCCCTTCTGTCCGAGCAGGCTGCGTTTTCAAAACATCTCTTCATACAGGGCTATCCTCTGTGGAATCCAGACCCAGTCTTATTGCCACGAGCTCGCCAGAGTGTCGGCCTCAGGATCGGAGACGTTGGCACCGTTGATGAACGAGGGCGATTCGACCTTTTCTTCAATATCTTGGAGTCCCTTCCAGGAAGTACTGGCTCCCCACCAAACCTTCCACCGATCGAGGAGGAGGGTGTTCGCAGCGGTGACGAAGACCTCTTGCCTCGTGAGGTGGTCTCATCCCCGGAAACATCGTGGGATGTTGACCAATTGGACGTGTCGCATGTCGCTGGTATCACGTATGCCAGCTTCATTCTATAGCAGTGCAACAACAACTGACTGCGTGGCTAGTTGTAGGACAACTCAATACGGTGCCACCCTGTCTGATGACGGAGCACATATCATTTTACCTCAAGGGGCACAATCATTTGAGCTCGGACTCCATCATAGGCAACTGTTCGAGAACCACGCGAGGGAGCATGGGGCGGATTGGCTCGAGCGCTTTAGAGATCGCCTTGGATGGCCGCGATCCAACTCAATCTACCTACTCACCGGATTCTACAACACATGTTCATGGTCCATCGCATCATTCAGCATGCAGACGGCTGCGAATCCTGACCCAGTCCGTGTGCATTGTACATTGCGGGAAGTAGATGAACGAGCTATACGGGAAGACTCAGTTTGGCAGCCTGCAGGTCGTTTTAAGCGCAAGATTGGTCCCGCGCCAGACCGTCAAGGGCGAAATAACCAAACCATTTTCATACGTGGAATAACAATCACGCCCAATCTCTCTGAGCAAGAGCCGAGGGAACAACGAGAGACTGGATTGCTCGGTGTGCTTTTTTCCCCCATTCGGCTCCTCAATTTGCTGGCGAGGGACTCGACCAGGGCAACAGAAACGGAGACTTCCGAAAGCAATATATTAATCCAGCATGTACCACATATATCACAAGTATGTTTCATTTTGCATCGCCAGTTTGGACCTATATTAACACAGTCACTTACTAGGCATCTCATCCATCGGAGATTATTAATCAATATCTATTGACAAAGGTTTGTAGCATCTTGGGTCAAATTATTTGATCGTTATACTCGTGGTGATATAGGAACCATCGGCAAAAATCGCTGTGACCCATGATAGTCAATGGATTGCAATGCTCAAATCGCTTGGAGGGGTGAGCAACCTTTTCCTCCTATGCTCATTTTTTTAATCGTCGTGATCCAGGGACAATCATGGACGCTGGAGGATCTGGTGAACCATCTTGAGGAATTGGTGCCAATGCACTATTCTGTAGTTACACACAAAGGCAAGAATGGCATTTCTATGCCGACACAATTGTTCATCGCTCTCAGATGCCGTCTATCTGAGAGACAAAGTGCATAGATCACTAACTCACTCTGGTATTGATCGATCGCACTTGCCCAGTGACCTGGTAAGCGATGTCATGTCAGAGAAGAAAGCTTATGCACACAGTTCCTTTGTGAACCTTCAGCACACTACCGACCCTCACGTCGTTCCTGATAAACTCGAAGTCACTGATGGACCCCCATCTCATACCGTGGATTCGAGTCCTGATCGGCCCCTCTGCCCCTCTGTTTCTCGCCAGTTTGTATCCCCACCACTCCAAGGTGGCAGTCATCCCTCACAGGCTGCAGGGAATCCTGGCGAGGCGTTTGAGAGTGCGAAGCTGACGAGGACTCAAGAGTCGAGTGAAAACGATTCCTCCTCCAGCATCACATCTTCGCCACGAAATTCGAGTTATCGTACAGCTGATTCTCCTCCGGAGTCGGTACCATCAAGCCCCGTTGTCGAACCCCGGACCTCTGGCACTCCGACCACTTCCGCAGAGGTGCCATCTATCGACACAGATCTCTCGAGAGTTAGCGATCCATCACAGTCCACTAGCGAAGAGACTTCCAGCTTGCGATCTTCACTGTATTCGATGTTTCATACCAGGTTCGCTATTATAACGTACCTCAAGTTCTCTGACTTAAGGAATACATGACGCTTTCACAGTAGCTATACTTCGAACTCTGAAGTGCACCTGCAATCTTGCACAGTAGAAAACAATGGTCTGTTCTTGCATCTCTTTGAAGAACGATGCACCCATGTTGTCCTTGTTATAGATCGCCTGAGTAAAATACTTTCCAAAGATTTAACTACCACTGTTAGGAGAAGGAAAAGTTATCCTACACAGTGTGGCGCTTTCGCCGATATTTGGGAGTGCGAAATAATATCAGGGGAGTTTTCTCACATGGTGAGGTCAGTTCCGGGGCATTTGCGTCCACGCTGACTAAGTCAATCAGGTCGCGGTGAAGGTGGTGAGGGTCAATAACTATGATGACACAGACTCAAGGCTTGACGAGAAGGTAACGTTGTTGTCTTCCATCTCCTCGAATGAGGATGAACTATTCATTCGTTTCAGAAAGTCCTGAGGGAATTGGAAGTTTGGGCGAGATTACGACATAAGAACGTCGTTCCACTGCTCGGGGTGGTGTCTGGCTTCGGAAAATTGCCGAGCATGGTCAGCCCGTGGTTCTCCAATGGATCTCTATCCCACCACCTTGCACGGCACCCGACGTTGAACCTGTCCGAGAAATACCGGTTGGTGGGTTTCAAATGCGATTTAGACAGCCATACACTCAACAACTTCACCGCAGCTTAAAGATATTGCCGCCGGTCTGTGTTACCGTACGTACCGACTCCATAAGCATGAGTGTGACAACCTCTTATCACGTTCCGTAGTCCACAATCAAGGTGTCATCCATGGTGACCTTTATAGCGTAGGTCTAGGTCTCATCGCTAAAATAGCATTTGGGAAGTATTGTTGATTGTTCTTCCACAGGACAATGTTCTTATTGATGAGGATGGGACGGCATGCCTCGCGGGCTTTGGTCTCTCGTTGATCAGGGACTTTGTGGGAACGCCATATCTGGAATCTAGCATCTGTGGCAGCGTGCAGTTCGCAGATCCCGCACTGGTCCAACGTGTGAGTGGCTCACAGGAGGACACGGTGTTCTACCCCACAGAGCCCTGTGATGTGTACTCGTTCGGGGGACTCATGCTCCATGTTTGTATGATCTGTTTCACTAAATGACGTCGTGTCTGATGTCATTGATAGGTCCTGTCTGGGAAGAAACCATATGAAGGGATTCGTCAACCTGCCATTTTCCTTGCGGTTTTGAGGGGAGAACGGCCACAGATACCGACTCACGACAAGCATATTACCCTGTGGCACAAGTCAGTTATCCAACGGTGTTGGGATCCTGAAGAATCCAGACGTCCATTGGCTGGGGATCTCGTGAGGATGTTCGAGCCACAGTAATGTCCGCATCCGAATTTCGAAAGCACTTGGTCGGTGCCGCCTTTGGAGGACACCTGTTTTTCCCCTTCCCGTTTCTCCGGCTGAACCAGGGCCCCCTTGTGAATAGCACATTACAGAGCACTAGTGTCGTGGTATTCGTTTGTCACATCTTTTTTTCTTAACAAGGCCATTCCCCCGGGGCCCCGCC
>JBBPNB010000447.1:0-18156 GCA_038090635.1 Rubroboletus satanas
AATTTCGTGGAGTCCCCTTAGAAGCTCCGTACTATCCACCCCAGTTGAAAGCCTACGTAGACGCATACGATCCAGCCAGCTTTGCGTTCCGGAAAAACGACGGTACGAACCCTTTCTTGGGTAAGAAGATTCTTGTGTTATCAGGCGCCGAGGACAAATTGGTGCCTTGGACTGCATGTCGGGAGTTTGTTGAGGGGCTAGAAGTAGGTGATGGTGTGAAGAAGGTAGTGCTAGAGGATAATGTTGGGCATGAATGTACTCCTGCTATGATTCGGGAAGCGGCGCTCTTTGTGACGGATTGGTTGACCAAGTGATCGGGGGTGTTGTATGACTAGCTATGTGCAGAATATAAATGTAGGTCTAGGTACTGTACGTGGGTGTGTTATGTCTAGCAGGAAATATATGAGGCGTGAGTTGAAACTCCTGGTCCGAGGCTGGGCGGATTTCCAGGGTAAAAGTTCAGTGGGTTGGTTATTGCGGTGTAAAACTCCTATTGGGGGGGGGTTGGTATTGGGTGCGCCTAGCAAAAGGCAATGATCATGATGCAAAGAATTCTTTCGAAGCGAATCATGCAGCTGTTCCCCTTGTCTCACGAATCACGGTGCCCCAGAGGCGAGGTGCGTACGATACTTGTGATAATTGCCATTGGACCCGGTAATTTCCGTGTGACACATGTGGGCTTCTGTGGAGCAGAGGCACGGGAGATAATTGATAATAGTTGCTGGGGTTGCTGGAACAAAGGAAGGGATCCCCGGGGGGACTGCAAGACCAAGTGAGCTGGTGGGAGGAGGTGGATAAGGTTCTGTAGGCTACGAAGAGAGCAGCAG
The DNA here is from genome assembly GCA_038090635.1 of Rubroboletus satanas. Lineage (NCBI taxonomy): Eukaryota > Fungi > Basidiomycota > Agaricomycetes > Boletales > Boletaceae > Rubroboletus > Rubroboletus satanas. The sequence continues at coordinate 828 of JBBPNB010000447.1, forward strand.
TTGTGCCATGACGCCAAGCATGGGAGCTGGGAGACCCTGGATGGGTACGAAGATTAATATGATGGGCCAGAGTAGATGATTGCGCCGAGGCGGTGGAGGGACTTGTGCGATATGGTCCCCGAATGCCCTCAGGCAGTGTTATCAAGGACCTGTGACTGTAGACGGACCTCTGCTAGGCCAGCGATCGCGTCCAGTGCCACGTGATACTAATTCTTGCCACTCTCCCAAAAAGGGTTGAGCGACGTCATGTACCATTCCAAAACGGACAATCTTGACATGAAATCCCAGTATAAAACGGACACAGGCGGGTTGCGATAGCGGCCGTCGTTTCTCTCCCTCTTTATTCCCCCCATCCTTCCGCCCCCAACACCGTCCCCAACATGCCTGAGGGTACTATGAGAGCCCTGTGGTACAACAAGGTCACCTCACGCAACGTCCGATTTGCGCACCTCTGATTTGTCGGTGCTATCTAGCCTCAAGATTTCGAGATCAGACAAGTCCCGATTCCCCAGGTCGGCGATGATGACGTCCTTCTCAAGGGTGATTTCATTCACTCGCATTTAACCAGCGATATCAGCGCACTGATCTTGTTCTGCAGTGACGTGCTGTGGTTAGTCGCGAACCCGCTGAACCACTGCATAGCGCTGACCGTCGAGATTGCTGTTTTGTTTAATAGGTGTATGCGGTACTGACGCACACATCCACGACGGCGAGTTCATCTCAAAGTTCCCGGTAAAGTTCCCTCTTTGGATCACTGCCATCAATCAAATTCCTTATCTTGTGCCATAATAGCTGATTCCTGGCCATGAAGCCATTGGCGCAGTCGTGGAAATGGGTAAAAATGTCAAGGGTTTCGAGATGGGCGATCGATGCGTTGCTGATGTAGGCATTAGTGTAAGTTCACGCTCAAAGTTGAAAATGAGGGTACTGACTTGTTCGGACCGATGGCGCAGTGTGAAAATTGCTTCTATTGTCGACGGGGGCAGTCCCTCTTGTGTGAGAACTTCAATGCGCGGGGCGTTACGTTGGACGGTGGATTTGCCGAATACATTGTATAGTGAGTCTATCCCGTATCGTGGTGTTGGTCATGGGATACCCACTCGCGGTTCAGTCACCAAAAGAAACTTTACAAGATAAAGAACCTCACCGATGAAGAGTCAACTCTTTTGGAGCCCGCCGCTTGCGCTATCCATGGCCTTGATAAGCTCAGCCCGCCAGTCGGTGTCGACGTCCTCCTTCTTGGCGCTGGTCCCACGGGCCTCATACTGGCCCAGCTCCTGAAGCTCAATGGCGCTGCGCGAGTCGTTATTGCGGCCAACAAGGGTATCAAGATGGACATCGCCAAGCAACTCGAGGCCGCTGACGAGTACATTGAACTCGACCGCCAGGACCCTGAGCCGCAGTGGGCGAAGCTTAAAGCTGACAATCCGTACGGATTCGACATCGTTGTGGAGGCTACAGGAGTGGAAAAGCTCGCGGATGAATCCATCAACTATGTGCGCAGGGGAGGAACGCTGATGATATACGGCGTCTACGAGAACAAGGCCCTTGTACACTGGCCACCGTCCAAGATCTTTGGTGACGAGATTAAGGTGGGTTGAATTAGTCACACGTCGGAACGTTTCTCCTCACCTTTCCCATTGTAGATTATCGGATCTTTCTCGCAAACGTACTGCTTCCCTCGGGCCGTTGCCTACCTTGATGGGGGAAAAGTCAAGGTAAAGGGAATGGTTACGGATGTCTACAAGCTGGAAGAATACCAGGATGCGCTGAACAAGATGAGTAGTCGAGGGGCGTTGAAGATTGCGATCAAGCCATAGGCAGCGCTTGGGCAATGTCTGTTGTATCCTTATACCTTGTATAACACTTGATTGGCGAAAGAAATGTATATGTATGTAGTGAGATTGCCATGTTGAATCGATGCACTTGAAACAAGCAAGTAAAGGACGATTAGTAACCACGACAATGTACAGCCACTTCGTTGAAGGACACCACACGCTGGCTCGGTTGTTTAACGCTTCCCAGGGATGGTGCGAACTTACCGGCATGTTCCCGCCAGCATGCGTCACTCGTCAACCTGCTGGGCGATTGATCTTGTTGCCAAAACTTAAGACTTGAGACCGACCCGGCTCAGGTTGCAAAATTGACTCCAATACCCCTGTTAGCCATACGCTCACTTCTCAACCCTCCCACATATCACGCTATGGGGAGAGGAAGTGGTCGCGTGAGTATCGGCCTGGTAAGTATCGTTCCCGTGGTATGAGCCAGGTCAATCACGCTCATATATATTACACACAAGTTGGTAGGAGAGCCATTAGACGTCGAAGGATACCCACAAACTCCCTCAGGACTCGACCTCGAGCAGGTCCACGTCTACGCGAGGCATGGTGTGCCGCAGGTCCACTCTGCTGATTCCTTACATCCACCTGATTCGTGTTTTCCCAGGTGAGCGAACGCCAGTGAGGACCCGTATGGCGGATCCACCCGCGTCCATTCCCGAACACTGGCAGATGTGTTCCGCGGCGAGACGGTTCCGCGAGGCAGTGAATTCAACGACGACGACGCTCAGTGAACCTGGTTCTCAAGGGGTGTGGTTCAAAAGAGGGACAGAGATGCGGGACGGGAGCACTGCTGCGAATTTATGGTACACAATCATTCAATGGGAAAAAACCATGAGTCTGATGTCATTCGTGCAGTCTTTTGGGTGACCTGACGGATATCGGGAAGGAGGTAGGATCCACGAGCTCGTACACTCAAACCATTCCTCAATCATCTTTCAGTCCACGTACAATTTTGGCGTCGCGTTGCGAAAACTCTATGTTGATAGGTGAGCGGAAAAACGGTGTCGTCTGTCATGTGGCGTTTGGCTGATCCTCGTAGGCTCGGTTTTCTCCCCGGGACACTTCAGAACGAAAAGCAGGCTTATTTTCGGTGATTCGACTTATCACTGTGTCTGTTCGCCTCCTGACTAGGTTGCGCATTTGCCCAGTTCAACAAACGTCCCTCGGACGATTGAGTCCCTTGAACATATCGTTCATGGATTGTACCCCCAAACGTACTGTGCCAGTGGTGTGATACCCTCGATCTTGGTTAGGTATGCTGTAGGAAGGGATGAAGTAGAGATAATAACACGTCTCTACAGGAATAAGGTAGACGAGAGCATCGTTAGCAACATCCTATCTTGCCCGCAGCTTGGTTTATTAGAGCTGCGCTTCGCCGATGGTATGTTGTACGCTCCACATGAGTAGAGGGTCCTGATGTTCTGTATCGTAGCTGCTGCTGCCAGGTGGAACTCGCGACTCCAGACTCTGGACGAGAGATTGTCGAAATATATCAAAGGTAAACCGATCCGCGTGGATGGATCACCCCGTGCTTCGGGGATTTTGGATACCGTGAGCTCCAGGAAAAGCTCTTACGACCTAAATTCTCAATATCCGGCTACATATCCAGGTTCGTTCAGCCGCGGCACACGGAATCAAGGTCCCTGATGACTTCTGGGATCCCGAGGTGGTTGACTTGATCGTAGGTCCCCAACTCTCAAAGTTCGACGGTAGCCTGACGATGCTCATGGTTGACTTTCAGGAATCTGCAGTATCGGACGAGTGGTTTACAAGTATGTCCCTAGGTTCCATCTTGCCGAGGATCCACTGACATTTGGCATTGAAACAGTCTGTAAAGTAGATCACTTTAATCTCGATAAGCATGAACTCATGGATGTTCGATTCTACTGAACAGTCAAGACCGAACAGGGTCGCCGTCTGGGTATGGGTAGACTCCTTGCGGATATGTCGACCAAAATGCAGACCAAGATTGAGCAAGGGGACAAGGATCCATTGAAAATCCTTGTTTACAGTACCCACGACTCCACGTTGGCTGCACTGTGCAGCACGTTTGATGTCTTCGACGAAAAGTATGGTGTTCTCCCCAGTTTGTGGAGACAATGCCTAACGTGTACTGAAAGGTGGCCACCGTTCACCTCTTCTGTGACTTTTGAATTCTTCAAGAAAAGGCACTCGGGACAAGGATTGGGGTTGCAACCCTTGTTGAGTGGACTGTGGAGTACTCACTCAAAAGAGGAACACTGTACGTTTTCCACTCGGGTTTTTCAACAACTGTTCTCGTTGATGGCCTTGTCGTACATATCTAGATGTTCGGATGCGGTACAAGAACAAAAATTTGATCCTGCCCATGTGCGCAAAAGAAGGGAACCACCTTCCGGGATCACCAGAATTCTGTACTTTCAGCGTGTTTCAGCGGAGGGTAAAGGAGCTAACGCCTGTTAATTGGAGTGCGGAGTGTGCACGAGATCATAGTGCACGCTCGTGATATATAGCTTAAATCACTACTTATGTATGCTCCATATCCAGCTAGCCAAAAGTTATTGCGCCGTTGCGGAATCTTCCGTGTGGTTTGCGTCGGGGGCTGAACCTTAATTGGAAACTGCACAGTACAACACCCCGGCGATTGCCAGCTGACGACATATCTCAAGATTGTCAACGCCAACGCCGACAACGATGGTCAACATCCCCAAGTAAGTGGTCGAAGTCAATCTGTGCACCGTCGCCTCTCCTCATATCCACAAATTGTAGGACACGACGGACATGTAAGTCATGCAGGATCATGCTTGCTATGTCGACAGCTTATTTGTTCCTAAGACTGCAAGGGCAAGACGTGCAAGAAGCACACGTACGTGCCTGCATTGTGATATCCCTTCAGAGCCCTCATCGTTTCATTCCAGGCCCCACAAGGTGACGCAATACAAAAAGGGCAAAGATTCGCTATTCGCCCAAGGAAAGCGTCGTTACGACCGTAAACAATCAGGTTATGGTGGTCAGACGAAGCCGGTTTTCCACAAGAAGGTAGAATGATCACAGACCATTCGTCTTTACGGTTCCTCACGCACTGCGTCGTTCCCAGGCCAAGACTACGAAAAAGGTCGTGTTAAGACTTGAATGCACGGTGTGCAAGTACAAGATGCAGCTGTCGTTGAAGCGATGCAAACAGTACGTATTACTTTGATCTATCATTTATGCCGCCGAATTAACTCGCCATGCTAGCTTCGAACTCGGTGGTGAGAAGAAAACCAAGGGTGCCGCCCTCCAATTTGTGCGTGGCGTTTGTCTGGTTGTTTCGTCTCTGTCTGATGCCCTGGTTATAGTGAGCTGCATGTCGTCATTCCAGTTTCGTGGCTCTTTCGCTATGTATCCACCACCGCACTATGACATGCAATCTACCACACGCAGTTCAGCAGTGTTATACGCTCGTGGACTAAGCTAGCTATCTCGTCGATATGAGATATCCTATATGATGTTTGATCCTCTCGCAGACAGGCAGTTGTTTCATATGGTATCGTCGTGGGGCTGTGTGCGTATATGCGTTCGGAGCCGGGAGGAAAGCCTAACTCTTGAGATGTTGGATGGCATTCTTCATCCGTCATGAAGTCTTTTGATACGTCCACCGGCTCTCTCTTTACTGAATGGTCGACACCCCACTCTCAGTCGTCAGCTCTCTGGCGCTCGAATTCATCGTGTCGGCATCTATCGATGTCTTTGGGGCAGAGACACGACAGTAACTTGGCTTCGCCCTTTGTTATGAAAAACATGCATGTACGCTCCCTTTCTATGTCGCCCGATGGGACGTATCTCGTCAGCGGCAGAGGTGATGCCAAAGTATACATCTGGGAAATCCGAGCATGCTCCCGACTCCCTTCCTCGTCAATATGCCAACGATATGCAACTACGCAGTAGGTGATACTCTGAGATATGCCCACCTCCAAAGTTCTGAGCCTTGACACGTCTAATCCAACGATGTTATGCTAGGTTACAGATAAGTGCGCTTCTCGTCACAAGCACAAGCTCCTGCAGGGTGCTTGTGTCCTATTGTTCTTCTTATGCGCTCAGTTCGGGTCTCAGGACCCTCCTCAGCTTCTTCTCGTTGTGGGCCATGGAGAGGAGTTGCAACTTTTGAACCCAATCGTTTGTCTCCTTAGCACTCCAACAATCATTTCCGTCACTTCTGTCATATTTGACCGTTTAGATTCCTGGGGATATGTACCCTAGAGGGAGCGAAGCACATAGTTCGACTACGTACCGCCGGCCCACCGACACCTTCGCCCGGGTGCATTTATATCATGTGAGCCGATACAAAAGTCGGGATAACAGTTGATCAAGACAATGTGGATGGTAGTCGATCCAGCTTTCCTCATGATTTCACAACTTACGTTGCACAAAAGGGTAAACACCCAATCGAATTTGGTGGATATGGTAACGTCTATGGAGGCTCATTCCGTATGCGGGGGGGGGGCACACCGATGTGTGTACTCGCATTCTCCTCTGCCCGAGTTACACTGATTATCAAGGTAAGTCGCAATCAAGGTCACTCCGAAAGTACGAAAGCGATCGTGTTCACGGTATTCCTTTTTGGAAACTGTCATGTTACAGGTGTGTAGCATAATACTTCATTCGTTGCCTTGTGCTTGCTCGCGTTTCTTTTTTTGGCCTACAGAGCCTGACGGGGGAGTGTACTGTGTCATGACTACTAGTCAGTGCGCGAGGCGCAGATCATGAACGTCCTTGTCACAAGCATCGCTCCGTGGCCAGCCCAGTGAATCGCTGGTGACAGTATCAAATGGACGTTCATCCAACGAAGTTGGTCCACTGTGGCAGATGCCACTGAATTCCGACCATTATGATCTAGCAAGGAAGGTCGTCGAGTTGACACGTAACGAACTCTCAATATATGTAAGCTGAGGCCTTCTCCTTGGGCTCTGCGGGGACTACAATGTTTGCTATCGTATTCTACACGTTATTGACTCCACCCGAAGTTCTCGTAGACTTTGACATAGTGCCGAGGTCATTCCATTCGCGGATTTGTCTAGAGAGGGACAGATATTCGAATTCGCAAACCTCAGCCAGTGATCAACATAAATATGTCGTACCACATAAGATTCATTATATCTACCACAATAAAACATGTGGCTACGTTTGTTAAGGCGAATAACCGAGAAAACAGTAGAGTGCCAGAAGTAAAAGAAAAGAAAAAAGAACACAATGCATCTCATACGCACACAATGGATCGGCCATTTGGGGAAATTTTAAGTAGGCATTATATAAAACAGAAGAACTGTCGTCAATTTATTGACCCCAGTATTACAGACTTACGAGGATGTCGTCCATTGCGCGAGACCAGGAAGGCCCCGTCTCCATTTGGTACTGGACCTGCTCGCCCCTACCTCTGAACCGGAGAAGACGTAACTGTACCCGTCCTCGTCTTCTTCGCCTTGATTCACTAACCATTCCCGGCCACGACTTGTGCTCCATGACGCATTTCCCCAAACAAGTTGACCAGCTGGAGCTCCTCCGAACGGACTCGACCTGCCGCTTCTAGGTGATCTGGGACGTGATGCACCACGGCCACTAGACAGCTGAGATGGAGGTCGTTGGAGATGTTTTCGTAGACTTAGGATAGAGTGCTGTCGCCGAGCAGGGGCGAGCAAACGATCCAAACCGAGCTCCTCTTCTTCGTCTTCGTCGTCGTCGCTGTCGTCAGACCATGTTCTATCCGGGTAGGCCTGTGCACCACCCTCCATTCCCCAACCGCCCGAATAACGTTGACGTGGTGCCATCCAGCCGTCGTTCTCTACTTTCGTTCGAGCGAGGGACGGCACGACGTCAGCATCCCGAGCTTTTCCACTCCAACGATTCCTTGGTTTATCCCCCTCTCTTCTCTTTCCGCCATTCCTAGTCTTCGTATGATCGTCACGGGCACCGTTCCGCGCTCGTGAACTCGCTCGTGACGTGGGCGTGGAACAACACATGACCCTCGTGCAGGCCACCTGACCCTCGCTTGTCCTTGCCTTCATGTCCTGCACCTGTACGCAAAGCAACGGCGGTTTCGTAGCCCGAATCGGCGCCCTTCCTCTTTCTTGTCGGTTCGATTTGTCAGACAGTGCAGAGCTCTTGCGCGTCGACGCCGTCTTTGCCGTCCTCGTGGATGCGGCGTCCGAAGTAACGGCCGCCGGGCCGGCGACACCACTTAATATGGCTCTGGCGACCGATTCGATCCAGTTTCGTGGGAGTGGTGGGTGTACCTGGTGCTCATGATCGCCTATGGTATTAGTAACGCGGGAGTGTGGTTCGTAGTCAGATTCCGCGATACTATCTTCGTCGTTGAGGACGAACGCGCGACGTGTGCCATTCCGATGTTCGCGTCTGAATGTATGCGACCTCAAGGAAGCCTCTGATAATGATGGGCGTTTGACAAGTGGTTGGATGTTTGGTGCTGATGCCATATGGCGAAGATACGCGCGAGCATTAGGCGGATTTTGCTTAATAGATGATGGTTTGGATGAGTAATCATTAAGTTGGTGATGGCGGCGATTAATATGATGGTGATGGTGCACCCTGAGAAATGAATGAGGATGATGAGGCAGTCCCTGAGATGACTGATGGAGCTGTGGGACTTGGTACGTATGAGCGCGTTGTGACGCGTCTGCGGATAGGTCAACATAAGTGCGGCTCTCCGAAGAGCCGTTGCGGGAGAGAGACGCCATCGACGAAACACGTTCGGTCCTGTTGTCTTCAAGGTGTACTGTGTGAGCCAGTGGTGAGGGCGGAGGTGACCACGGATGTAAGGCAGATTGTTGAGAGTTGTCCTCCAAAGGCGCTGGGTCGCGCGACAAACTCGAGCCCCGACTCACGAGGCCGGCGATGAAGCCAACAACGGCCCCAACACCTTCGCGCACACTATTGCCCACTCCGCCATCCCGTGCATCGCGGTCTCTTTCGGGGGTGAACACGCGGGTCTCTTTGTAACCAGCTTCACGGAGGAGATCCTCGAGACGCTCGTATGTGTTGGAGGTGCCACGGCGGTGGAGCGGGACCCTGCCGAGCGAGTCTGGATAACGAGTTGTCGGGCGACCTCTCTGCGGCGTCAAAGGGGTGGGCGAAGTCGTGGTATGGGTAGAAGTCGGCGTGGGATGTGACGAAATTGCGGAGTCATCTGGTGAGGAAAGGGGGGTACGAGAGGTCGCAGGCTGTTGGAAACACGAGGTCGATTAGTCTGCCGAGGAGCGGGTTGGGTGTACACGTACAATGTCCATTTGACGACCAACCATGCCTCGTGCAGGTGCTGCAGACATGATCGCGATCCTTGGCTGACACGCGCTCGATGGAGGACGCCGGACCCCCCAGCTTCCAGACGATTCGGACGCTGGAGCGGTGTAGATATAGGAAAGGAGAAGAATGGATGGTGGTGGTCAAACTGATGTGATGTGGAAGTCAATGCGAGGTCATCCGGTCATCCACTCGTGACAGCACTGCCGCTAGCCTCCACATGCTCATCTGCTACATCTGTCATAATCCATCATTTCTTTCAACTACTACCGATGTGTCTTCCAACTCAATGCTGACGCTTTCTACAGTGTTATGTATACATGCTAGGTGGTGACATCGACACCCCTCACGATGTCAGCTTTGACTTCTCAGGGTCATCGCACAATGCGAATCATGTACTTTCCACTTTCACTTCCCCTGGACGTCCACACTTGCACACAATTCATCACATTAATGCATCCACAGTCAAAGCTCGCCAACTTTACTCCTTCACAGGCGGAACGCCATCCTAACAGACCGAATGTGATTACCAACACCAGTTTGCGTCACATCGCGAACTCGCCTCTGGACTCCACCAGGACCTGACGCAGGAATGTAACAATGGCGGTCCATTAAGCAAAGAAACACGAGGAAAGCGAGAACACTTATAAACATTTGGACGCTTCCCATCTGACAAGAAGTGTATCAACATCATTGCTACAGGGAAACAAGTTCAGTACCTCTATCAATCCAGTATGACGATCCATTAACCCAAATCAACACCTATTGCATGTGGTCGTGATTCAAGCGGCACGTTTACCCCAGAAATTGGGAACGCACCTAGTCTTCCAATTGCAGTAACGAAATATGCGAATCCGGCAGACCAGCAGTACGACACACCATATGGTCGAAGGAGTGACAACCAGCGATGGCGGTAGCCTATTGTATGCATCCAGACAGGGTACTGTCACATAACCTCATCATTGTTCAGAGATGTTCCGGTAAGTCGTTGGCTGTTTGCTCACTCAAATAGATCCTAGTATCAATGAAGATTTGCACGCTTGAAGGTGGTTCTAGTCATGTTACCAACGTTCAGAAGTGGCTTCCACGTACGTTGCAATAACCACACGTCATCTCACTTTCGAACCATCACGTATTAGGGATTTTGCATTTCGCCACGTCACTTTCGGGCTGATTGGTTACTTAGACGACGCGCGCAAAATTAAGTAGTCGCCGAGTCTGCCACCCACGGTTATCCAAGGGTAAGTGGGCATGGGCCTCGCGGTCATAAACGCCACTCACAAACTAAAGAATTATTCTCACCGATATCAACACGGTGCACGTGTGAAAAGTTCTAGAGCGACCCAAGGAGGGTCTGCCAAGTCAAGTTTGAGTTTCACCTGCCCGACTGCGACGGATCACGCTACACGGCCACCATCAGATCAATTATCAAACAACAGATCGATATCAATACCACCCAGTTCTCGAAAGAGAGCTCAACTCTGTTCCGACTGAAATAGATATGTCTGGAGGTAGGTCATTCCGAGACACCTAAGCACAAGAAGCGCGTAAAGACAGTCTCCCCGAGGAATACGGACCACTTACACCGTGACCACCAAGAAGCCTGTCCCCCACATTCAAATCCGTTACCACAGAATTTACCTCACCCTAATACATTGGCCCATAGTTACCCCCACTGATCGCGAATTTCCGAGAAGAGGTGTTGTTACGGTCGCACAATAGATCCATTTAAATGAACAGCCTACAAAGTCCCTTTGGCGTTGGCGCTCTACGGGCGACCAAGTCGAGGGACGTGGGTCAGTGGGGAAGGTGTACACTCAGGGTTCGTGTCCTCGTGGGTGGTACGACTCTGAGGCTGCTTCTTCAGGAACGCATATCGTCTGGGTATGTGTGGTGAGAGTGTCTGCGCGCAATATCTTACGTCCAGTGTCAAATTGGTGTATAATGATAATTTTTTCCATAAACATGGCAAGGAATTGACGTGTGGGCCACTGACAGGTGACTGTTGGGAGAGCCTTCCCAACTTCCGGACCCAGATGGCATGTGCGACTTGGAAGTTATCCGAACGTACAGGCACAAATCTGGGGAGAAAACATGTGGGGTCATCCGCAGCACGTCCGAGCCTGTCTCTCACAACTGACCCAGACTTTCACGAAATGTCTTTCGACCAAGCATAACAGGTGGTTCCTTTGTGGTTATACATTTTGAGCGTGTTTTCAAATCGTCGACAAGTCCATGATGCATGTAATCTATCCGTCTGGATGCAGTCCATCGGTATACCGTTGGTCAGCGTTGGATCTGCACTGGGATGCAACTTGGCGACATCCTTCATCACCTCCAAACAGAGTCAGTTCCAATGACAATGACTCTTACATGGATCGTTAACCGTACTCTCAAGTGGTACTCCGAGCTCGCCAGCATGCGCTCGAGTTGGTTTGATTTGAGCAGGGCTGTTGTCATTGAACCATGGTTCATCGAGGGCCGAGGTGCGGTTTCAGTAGGGATGATGAGACTGTTGATCCTTGCGGATCCTGGGCACATTGACCTTGGGAAGATCTACACAAGCGAGCTGGGATGATTGATTACACCAGCCGGGAAATGTGAGCGAGAGAAGTTCGTTAACCCTGCTAGGCACTATAGGCATGCCCCACGCTGATGTCGCAGCGAGCCTAGCCTACCGCACTGGGTCGCAAGAACTGTCTCTGAGCGGTCCATTATGTTTACCCTCGAGAGTTGACGTTGAGCCTGGTGGCGCAGTGATCCTGAGCAATGAGCAGTGATGACATGGACAGAGCAAAGTCGCATAGCCACTACGACCCGATGGCAGGGTAACGATAATTTTCAAGTTGAGTTTCAAGCGAGCAACACAAGTGAAAAGGGCCATCTGAGCCGCAGCAATATAAGCCAGTTTTCCAGTACGGAGTCACTAGAAACGTGCCGTCGCATATCTAATGAGCCTGGCACGGGTGAGGATAAAAAAGGAGTGCCGACGTACTAAGGGCGAGTTGGTTTTGCCAATCGCAAGGCTCATGGGATCCTAACTCCAATGAGCAGAGTCGCCCTAAGGTCAGCTACATTTCGCTTCATTATTTGGTGTGTAACATACAAACCAGCCATATTTTATATAGGGGTCTTTTGAGTCAGTAAAGTGACATGACTGGTTGAGGTGCGAGCTCAAAGTCGCAGAGAAAAACAACATCTTGGCATGCGCTTCTGTTCGGCTCCGCGTTGTAGGATCGCTTGACCGTCAAGTCGTAAGCTCCGGTACACATTCTTCCATCGACACTAAACCGTTTTCTCGTGGCTCGCGGCGCATCCGAAGTGCGCCAATATGAAATACAAGCCATTCAACGAGCCAGGCGAGTAGATGCAGCATCCCCCCAGCCCTCTGCGCGTCACGTATGATTCGTGCTACTATTCTTTTCATTGTGATTGCAAACTTGGGCAGTGCCACGAGGCCCACCTTTGTTGGTGATACGCAGAGCGTGCCCTCCCAGTCCCACCTTTCCTTACTAAGCAAGACTTGCTGGAAAGTCGCATCCTCTATTTCTGTGGCATCAGAAGTCTACGATATTGGTTTGTTGTTGTATATATCCCTCATGTTTGAGTTCACATTCAAGCATGATACTCATTGCAGCAATGGTTAATTACCTAGAAGACATCAGTCACTGGGCATCGTCGAGCACCCAAGTTGCAGCGTGCTCGTTCGAGCCTGGCACACCCGAAGATGTTGGTGTTGCGGTGGGCACACTCTACTAAATTCTTGTATTTTTATTCACTAAGGATGATGTATCTAGCTACAAATTCTTGGCCAAACAGATACTCCATTTGCGGTTCGTATTGCTTGGCCCTGAGAATAGTTCATAACCTGTAATGTGTCCTTACAGGTCAAGGGTAGTGGTCACACCGCTAATCCAGGGTTTTCATCCACTGTGGGAGTCCACATAGCGATGTCGAGGTTCTCCGAGGCTGTTTACGATTCCATGGCACAAACAGCTACGATAGGAGCGGGTCTGATCTGGGACGATGTTTACATGGCGCTTGAGCCACACGGAGTGAATGTCGTTGGCGGACGAGTGTCTGGTGTGGGGGTTGCTGAATTTACGCTCGGAGGAGGTATGTCCGAAAGGGCGTGTAGACTGAAACATACTCTGAACAATATCAACAGGCTATTCGCGGCTTACAAACCAATATGGTCATGTGCAAGCCTTTGAGCTGGTTGCACCCAATGGGACAGTCATGAATGTTACGGAGACATTGAGTCCTGATCTGTTCTTCGCTCTGAAAGTACGTGCTCTTCTTAACATGACATGGCAACTTCGTTGATCTCTTCGTAGGGTGACCTGAATAACTTTGTACGTAGAAATGTTCTGTTGTCGACTTGCTGCTCATCGTCGTTCAGGGTATTGTGACCAGGTTTACATTAAAGACATTCCCCGCAGACGCAAGTCTGGGTACGTATGCATTCACTCCCAATACTTGTCCAGATGATCTGACCCAAGATGTATAGGGCGGTCTCATTACCTATACCACGGACGTGATAGACAAGGTTAACCTAGCGACGGCGAATTTTGCAGCAAACAACACGGATCCGAAGGCTGTGATAATCACAGGGTATAACTACCTCCTTGGTCAGGTGATTTCTTTTGGCAACATCTTCTTTGGAATCCAATACAGATTTGTTCGTCCCATGTTAGCCGGACGTGACCGAGATCATTTTCTATGATGCGCCGACCCTACCCGCCGGTATCTTTGACGAATTTCTAGCAATTCCTTCATTCACGTGGGATGTTTCGACACGTTCCTTCTCCTCTTTTGTACAGTCTTTACCTCCAGATGCAACTTTCGAAACACGGTAAGCATACCTCTTGTCGAAGCTGCAACTGAGGATCCCAAATGCGTCTGTTGAGCCATCTTTAACACGATTTCTGTGACGAATTATTCGCTTTCCTTGCTTCAATCGGTCGTCAATGAGTCCATCGTAAGTGGATCGTCTCACTCCCCTTCCCTGTAATAAGTTGTTGATCGTTGCACTCCAGTATTGAGGCAAAAACCTTTCGGATTCTGTGTTTGTAATTTCTTATGATGCAGAACCTTTTCTCCCCACGCTCTTCACCCACTATACGACTCCGCCGGCGTACCCGCCTGATCGTACTCAAGGTGTGTTCCCACTCAACATCTACTATACATGGCTGTCGCCGGAATTCGACAAACTCGTTTACGATGCGGTACGGACGAGTGCGAAGACGCTCCAAGCACATGTTATCAACGGCGGTCAGAGTGACGCTGCCCACGCGGCTGTCTATCCCAATTATGCCATTTTCGATACGCCGCTGGTCAACTTGTATGGTGCGAATCTACCGAGATTACAGGCGATCAAAGCGGCGGTAGACCCAGAAAATGTCATGGGTCTTGCTGGCGGTTTCAAAATCTGATTCCGTTTCGGCACGTTATACCGCCTACCTGGACTTGGATATATCAGGGGGCCGGGGTCAGGACTAGCCATGACCGCCGCCCGGCCCCCTGATGCTAGTAGAATGCTGGCTTGTAGATACCGTTCCCGCGCGAAGACACGTGGACAAGAACGGAGTGACGAACTGGTATGGTCTAAATCTTGACCCAGTCAAGCGCCAGGGGAAAAAAGAAAACCCGACCAAAGAGTATGGACAGGGAAAATGGGTAATATATAGCCTCGTCAAACGGTGAATAAACGGAGTATTGTTTCATAACTGGCAGTAATCATCGTTATTGAGTGGCGCTCTGCGAGAGCTGTATAATAAGAAACGTGTGACCTATCGATCTAGCCAAGAGTGTAGAGAAAAGCAGTAACCCAGTATATTGGGCCATAGAAACCCGCAACCGTCCAAGGTTTAACGTTGAGCGTCCATCTTATGATGGTGAACCCCATTGATGAACAATGGAAATGCACGCAGGAAGAGGAGCGATCGTGTTCTTGATCAATACCTTTTGCGCAGATTACCCACTGGCAAAAGATACTTGCAATCAGTCGCATGAACCACACAAAATCCCATTCAATGCGATTGTTTGATATCTGGTCTATGAGCACAAGTCTGACTAACGGCTCGGGACGGACCAGGGACACCAGGGGCAACGGCGACCCATCCAACCCCTCCCCCCCCCCCCCCTCGCGAGATAAGACCGTCGAGAAAGTTGGGACATTACACATAATAAACCTACCAGGTTGGCTTGTACAAGTGGTGCAACCATAATAGACCCGAGGACCAAGGCATGTTTCCTGGGAAATTGGTGCAGGCACCATTTCGCCAAGTCGAGGTGCCTTATTGGTGGAAGGATGAAGCTTTCTGCCATTAGCAGACGTCGTGATATGGCGTGACTCGAGTGGTCGTCCAGCAAGACGTATTTCGTCGTGTTCTCAACTTCTCAGACTCTCACTGACCATATTGATGCTTGTAAAATTTAGTGGCGGCGTAGAGTTACGTTACTGATCTCCACCTCTTTCAAAGGCACTTTCGACTGCTCAGGTTATGCTTTCGTGTGTTGGCTGGTGACGATGACGAGCCCGCAAAGCATTAGATGTTGAGCATTGAATACCACGCGGTGCGGCGGCCTATCTTCAGCATGCTTCGCGTTCTCACGGCCAGCCAAGGGCAAACTGTGAACATCCGAAGCTCCGAAGTTCCCCTGGAGTCATAAATGGACATCCTGCTCCAGCTTGACGTCCAAAGTATACCATCGCCCTTGCACCATGGCCAAGTTCTACGACGAAATACCTGAATGGCTCTTTGAATGGATCCAGAAACAGCACATGTTCTGGGTTGCCTCGGCTCCACTCAGTATTCAGGCCCATATCAATGTCTCACCGAAAGGGACAGCAGACTGCTTCCATGTGGTCAACTCAAAGCAGGTCTGGTACGAGGATCTGTCCGGAAGCGGTACGTTGTATAATGCCGATGAAGTGAGCTTACGATGATTGGCTGAGCAAGCACTCAGGCATAGAGACTATCTCTCACATCCGTGAAAACGGCCGGATTACCATCTTGTTTTCCGCCTTCGACGGTCCCCCGAGGATCCTGAGGCTCTTTGGTGTCGGTAGGTTTCCTTTACCGCCCGATACATACCTCACTGTGGTCCCAATCGTGCTGAGTGTCATCGGAGGTACCGTGCACGAGTATGGCACACACGAATACAACGTGCTGATCCCCGCAGAAACCCGCAAGCCAGGATCACGCGCCGCCATCGTCGTTAACGTCTACCAAGTTGGCACGGTACGTACTCGCCCACCCCAGACCACAAAGAGGGTTACTCACCGTGTAACATGTTTACGCCCCGACTTGCGCCCGTGATTACATAGTCCTGCGGCTACGCAGTCCCGCTGTACAACTTTGTGACACATCGTACACAGCTCCTCAGAACTTTTAACAAATTTGAAACCGGTGACCGACTGCTTGCCGCTTCGAACGGTCGAGAGCAATTTGAACAACAGCTCGTTCCCCCTCACGACACCAATGACCACAAAGAGAAAGGCGTTGCTCCAGCTCGTACGTCACTCCGTGCCTACTGGCTCCTGAAAAACATGCGCTCTCTGGATGGTCTACCAGGCCTAGTCACAGCCCCAGATGCTATTCTTGGCATAACTCCTCAAAGTCGTTTCGACAAAGACACTCGACCGATGATGTATCACAGGAACGGAATGGCAAATGGTTCGCAGGGATTGGTGCTCGGAGATCGTATAAGTTTTGCCTCAGGTTTCGTGTCCGGTGCTGTCGCTATCCTTGCATTTGCCACCATTCTAGGGAAGTTGAAGTTCTGAAAAAGTCATGGTAATTAAACAGCTATCGTGCACGAGAGGGAGAGAACATCATTTGTGAACGCCCCATACTTCGAGCGCGTAGGAGGTACGTAGTAGAGGTCCTTCCGCACTAACGCGGCTGTGAACATCGTTCGAAGGACGTCGAGGTCACGAACATGGGGAAAGCCAGCAACGTGACAGCATGCGATCCAGTCGAAAATTCAGACCCGTGAGAGGTTGTCCTTGGTGTGTATAGCCAGGGCTCAGTGGTGACTTAGATGACGGGGTATTTATATAGTATCTTAGGATGAAGGGTGAATGTTTGAACCGAGGGACTCGTAGAGTTCGTTCCCATTGTTCTTCGGCGAACGCCAGCTGACATGCCTCTTCTTGCAACTATTCAGTGCAAATGTGAGGCAGACGCACCGTGTGCACAATGTACCCC
>JBBPNB010000448.1:0-18130 GCA_038090635.1 Rubroboletus satanas
AGGATGCCTAACTAACCATGAATCGAGTACTCGTCGCCATGATGATTACAAATATGCCAATCTGTAGTAGATTCTGTACATCATACAAACTCTGCTGTATTGGACGTAGCACTATCTATGTAATTCCACAGGCATCGTCGAGGAGAAACGCCCAACACACCAAAAGACGAGGGACTCAATATAAATAATGCTGAGCGACGACTCGTCAGTCTTCGGCTCAATGTATCATGATGGGCCACGTCTTCAATTCAGTTTTATTAATTACTTAATCAGTCTCCTAACAGGTATAACGTCATTCGACTGCGTCGGTTGAGGATAAGTGAATTCTGTCCCTTTCTCCTCAATCCTCTCCCGGTACACTGAAGAATTCGGACGATGCAGCTACCACCTGGACTCGTCGCGCTGGTGCGGCTCCTCCCTCGACTATTCTTTGCACCAGCAACAGTGTACATTATTCTCCAAGCTTACGAGGCACTCTACGGAGCACCTGCATCGCAATGGCTACACGTACCAGCTTATCTTGTGTCATTACCAGCCACATTTGCAGCAAGTGTTCTGTATGCTCGGATCAGAGAGCGCAGACAAGCGGCACATTATGGGGCAGTTATTCCCCAGAGCATAACTTACCGCTGGCCCGGCGGGCTGGACAAACTGTCGGCCCTCGTGCGGAACTTTAGTGATGGCTATCTAGGCAAGCTCATTTCGTTCCTTTTTTTTTCTGACTAGGATACGAAATTGACGTTCAAAAATTGTTAAGCTGAATATATGGAGGGTGAATGCGAAGAAATTGGGAATACGCTCAATTTTTACCTGTTGTATGAAAACAGGGCAAGTTCTTCTTTTGGTCGTTGTGCAGACGTTTGATACGAGCCGAGCGATCCGTGTAGATACTCACGACGGAGCCCGAACACGTCAAGGTGGGCCGCCTCTTGATCGTTTTCTCTTCACCTATGTAATGTGTGTTGCAAATCCAGGCGATTCTCGCGACGCAGTTCCCTTCGTTTGTCAAAGGCGAGGCTACATACATGCAAGTCCGGGGAGATCCTCAGATATACTAAATGAACTTGCATTAGGTCCCATCTTCCATGACCAATTCAAGTCTCTTTTGGGGACTGGTGTTTTCAATTCTGATGGTAGGTATCATCTAAATAAACGTGGTATTACATGAACTCGTTGCTCGTACAGGCGACACTTGGAAGTGTGCACAAAACACGTTGACTTGGTCCCCTCGTGTGCTAACAAGACACTTTCCAGATTTCATCGCACGATGACCCGTCCGTTCTTCACTAGGGATCGCATCAGCGACTTTGACATTTTTGAAAAACATGCCGAAGACGCAATCCATCAAATGAAGATCCGCCTTCGTGAGGGCTACCCCATCGACTTTCAAGACGTGGCGTCGCGTTTCACACTCGATTCGGCGTCCGAGTTTCTCTTTGGAAAAGACGTCCGCTCCCTCTCGGCGGGCATTATCTACCCACCATCGTCCCCACTGTCCAAGGATCCCGCGTTCCTGGATCATCCGGCTAACCGGTTCGTCCGCGCGTTCACGGAATCGCAGATCGCCACAGCCTATCGCACTAACTATGGGTCCCCCTGGCGCTTCGCTGAGTTTTGGCAGGATCAGGTTCAGAAGCACATGAAGGTCTGCTATGAATTCCTTGACCCTATAATTGCGGATACGCTCGCGAAGAAGCACGAACAAAGGCATTTAGGTGTGGACGTCAAGGACGGCACGGGGGAAGTCGAGGAGGGAGAGACACTCTTGGAGCATCTCGTGAATTACACCGAAGGTCGTGATCTTCACTCTGCAAAGCAGGGCTTGATGTATTGATGCACTTCTCAGATCAAACGGTTATCAGGGACGAGACGCTGAACATCATGATCGCTGGCAGGGATACCGTGAGTCGATTCCTCGGTATGACCTGGTGAATCTCATTGAGACCACGTTATCACACACATAGACTGCCGCAACCCTGACGTTTGCTGTTTATATGCTCTCTCAGCATCCCAATGTTCTCACACGTCTGCGAGAGGAAATCATTGCCAAAGTCGGTGTCTCTAGCCGACCGACGCATGACGACATGAAGGACATGAAGTATCTGAGGGCGTTTATTAATGGTGCGCCACTCGCAATTACCTCACAAGGGTGTGTACTGATCAGGAGCCACTGTATCAGAGGTTCTTCGACTCTATCCACCTGTGTAAGTTATTGTTCTCTGGAAGGAATAATTGATCCTGAGATCGTGCAAGCCCCTTTAATGTCAGGTACGACACCAGGCCACTCATTCCTGCTGCTTGCCCTGATCACCCAGCAGGTTATCTACTGAAGCACAGGTTTGGCCAGCATTGAATGGCGGAAAGCCCATTTATATCCCCCCGGATACGATGTGAGCCCAATGGATTCCCCTCGGTGCTATCTTACCCCGATTTGTAGGACCGTCTACTGTGTTTTCCTGATGCACCGCAGAAAAGACCTGTGGGGCCCCGACGGTGAGCAAACCTGACAAGGAAAGATACCCCAGCGTCGCATCATCTGACCCCTCGTGTGCACGACCTCTTTTTCTTTTTTTCCAGCGGACCTTTTTGATCCCGATCGGTTCCTCGATGCACGTCTACACAAGTACCTGACCTCCAATCCGTTTATCTTCTTGCCTTTCAACGCCGGTCCTCGTATTTGTCTCGGTCAACAGGTAACGCCCCCCCTCCCCATGTTTAAGATCCGTTGTATGTGTGCTGACATTTACCCTAGTTTGCGTACCACGAGGTCTCGTATTTCCTCATTCGGCTCTTGCAGTCGATCGATGGTGTCTCGCTGGACATGGACATGCAACATCTGCCTCCGGCGGAGTGGGCTCGGCAGGCCAAGGGACGTAAAGCGTTGGAGAAGGTCCTATTGAGGTCGCACTTGACTCTGTATGTCCAGGTACGGGGAATCTTTTTTTCTTTTCTCCATGTTGTGTCCTTGGCAGAATCGCTGAATGGTCATCGATGGGCATGTTTATAGGATGGTCTATGGGTCAGGATGAAGGAGGCCGACCCCGTCGAATCTACCTAACGTCCTCCGCTGCTCACATCTGTGTTTCCGTTTTGTCTTGTTGGTATCTCATGTATTCACCACTCACCCATCATGGTCTCTGTTTATTTAAATTGTAAGGGCATGCTTGGAGAATAGATTTCACCGCCCCCTCCCCTCACTTCCAAACGAGCTCTAGCAGCACTGAATCCAGTCCTTGTGTAAAGTTGCTCGAACGATTAGGTATGAGTATAGGTAGATTACCCCTAGAGCCCCCGTCCTTTGCAAATGCCATCTCCGACAATCCCCTCTCCTCGCATCTATGCCACCCCATTCGGCTGTGTCTGGGGATTCCATGGACCCACGTCGCTCAACGAGCAACCACCGACGCATTGACACGTCCCACCAAACTCGACAGGTAGATTCTCCGCCGGAATCTGCGACAACAGCTTTTCTTTGACGGCCCCGCTGCTCACGATATCAATCTTGGCCACCGTTACCTCATCCAACCAAGGCTTGATGATCGACCACACGGTCGTAAACGCCCAGGGTGCATTGATGATATAAAACTTGCCCATACATTCCGGGTACCGATCCTGACCGATCCCAGCCGCTTGAAAGACGTAATCCTTGACGCGGTAAAATGAGGTGATGGAGACGCCGGCGAGATCCATGATGGTGCATGACGTTTCGACGGGGTGGCCGACGGCTTTGGAGCATGCGGGGAGACGTTCTGTTAGGAATTTTTCGTATTCGAGGACGAAGCGTCGGAGTTGGCGGTCTTGGGTTGTGATGACGTTGAGTGCGTTGACGTCGATTTTGCCTAGACGTTGGATGTAGACGGGGCGACCGTCCTGGAGATGGGGGGCTTGAGTGAAGCACGCGAGACGTTGGGAGGGGTCGACGTACCTTGTCCATCTTGTGATAGTATTGAGGGTAATACTTGTCGACCTCTTCTTTTTCCGTGAATTCAAAGTTCCTAAAATAAATAAAAAAGTGTGTCGTCGGCGATGTCGATCGGGGAAGAACGTGGGTTGATGGTGTGGTGTGGGGGGTGGCGCGCAACGACGTACTTTACAATGTCTTCGACGTCGAAATCTTTCCTCCATTGCTCGGCGGACAACAACATGACTTTCGTCTTGACGA
This sequence comes from Rubroboletus satanas, assembly GCA_038090635.1. Taxonomy (NCBI): domain Eukaryota; kingdom Fungi; phylum Basidiomycota; class Agaricomycetes; order Boletales; family Boletaceae; genus Rubroboletus; species Rubroboletus satanas. Next base: position 4,163 of record JBBPNB010000448.1, read on the forward strand.
CGTCAAACTTGCGGGCGCGCAGGAATCTGTGTGTGTTCGGGGGGAAGTAAAGGAAGGGAAGAGGGGGTGAGCGTTCGGTCGTTGTGCCTGTCGAGTACTCGCGTGCACACACCCATCGCAGCGTCCATCGAAGCCGATCGCGCCATGTACGGATGGATGGATTGCGTGTGCACAGATTCAACGACGTACCTGAGGAGGGTAGCGTCATCCATCCTCTCTGGCACGAAACGGGCCTCGTCGACGAGTTGTCGTCTGAGGGTGTCGAGGGCATGTTGGTGGGCGGGGGTGAGGTTGCCAAGCCGACCTGGTAGAGGCCTGTAGTTGGGATCGGTGATGCCCTCGGGCAGTGGGCTGACGCTGGCAGGTTCTAGGAAGGACATGGTCGTTGGTGGAGAGCAGAGAGAGCAAGCAGGAAAGGGCTGTCCAGACTCCACAGCGTATTTGAAACTCAAATAGGACACTCCAAGGGCCACGAGGTGATCCAATCATTCAATAAAAAGAAAACATAATTCGCATCATTATATCCAAAGCCCAGAGTCACGAGTTGAGTCGTGAATCTAATGCGATGAGGCTTGGGCTGTCCGTCTACTACTAGTACACGATGCGGCTCGTTATACAAACGTCTGAGCAACGCAGGTTGAAATGCAACGAGTGAACATGCGAAATGCGACGGAAACGAACGAACCGAACACGTGTGGTTTTCTGGAATACATTTTCGTGAACACAACCGACCGAGGAAATGTGCGGTATTACATTTTGAGGGCGTGCCTATCGTCGGAGTGGCAGGGCAGATTACACAATATCCCAGAGTTCCTCGAGAGCGCAACAAAACTTGAGAGAAGTAGGCATCGGTGTCGTGTCAGTCGAAATGGAGCCAACGTACCTTGCCACATGCAACCGATGCGCTCAGTGGATACTCACTGATACTGATCTTTTCATCAACGACGTGATCGGCAAAGTCATCCCGACCACGAGCCATCGCACCGACAAAGACAGCTACGGAGTGCGTCTCTGGGAGCGTGGGCAAGTATTTTGACAACCTGACAGTCTGAGCGTCGCCGGACAATGCTAGGGAGGGTGTCAATGATGTATCGACCGACGCCATACAAACTGGACTTGCTTAGCTTAATGGTGTTGACAGGAAGATGGTCAGTAACGGGGTTCTGGGTTCAGATTTAGCGGTGGAACATTATACTGCCGAGATGACTACCTTGATCACTTTAAGCAATTTTTCGGGACCGTTGACACCCCGAATGGAGAGCTTGTGAAGAAGTTGAACTGAGACAAAATAAGCTCAGGTAGCACAAGGAGAGCACAATCCCATACCCATCAGACCACTAAAACGTTTGAAGGTGCGTGGTATTCTCACATGAGGGTTGACCTCGATGAGGACACCTTTTGCGGTGTGAATGTATACCTGGAGTAAGCCCGCCTTGTTAAGAGGCGAGTCGAGCAGTGTCAATAGACACTAGAGAAGGCGAGGTTAGATGGAGAGTGCAAAGATGCGTTGGACTACCTGATGGGTGATATCAGGACGAGCATCGGCAATGTCCCTGCCAGTCTTGGCGAGGATGCCTTGGTGGTCGTCGCAGTTCAAGAGGGTGTACTTGACATCGCCCTCTCTACCGCCTTTTCCTTTCCCACCACTGGTGACCCTGTACGCCTCCAAGCAAGCTTGCTCCAAAATAACAAAGAGTCTTCGCTGGGAAGATGCCACGCCCGCCTTGGGTACGTGTGCTTGTACGGGGAGCATGGTCGGGTTCGCAGGTCGCGGCAACGGGTTGTTGGTCGCCATTTTGCGAGACTTGGATGCAGGGAGAGGCCGGGTTGGACGTTCTGGGCTGGGATGGTATTGAATAGCGTGTGTGCGTTGCTCGGCAGGGGAGTCTTCTGGATCAACCTGCATGGTCTCCTTCTCGGAGCGATCCGAGCCGGAGGCCGAGCTCGCTCTGCGACGTCGCTGCGGTCGCTCATCAACAGGGGTGGATTTTGGGCGTGGTGGAGGTACAAGTTCGGCCTCCGTGTCGTTCTCGGGCTTGAACAACCTGACACGATCTAATGCTGGGTGTGGGGTGGAACCAGAGTGACGACGACGACGAGCGGGGACGATGTCGGGTGCGATGGACGACATGATGATGCTCTACAACCACAAGAAAAAAGAAAAGAAAAAGGGATAAAGATACAAGGAGTGACGGGTGAAACCAAAGGAGATAAAGAACAAATACGAGTCGGATATGCCAACACGTCAACGAACCAGCTGTGGGCCCACTCCAAAAAATTTCCCAAGCGTCATCTCACACAATCAGACACAAATATCAGACATCCCCATCCCCGGATCTCCCTTCGCACACCCACGCAGTACGATGACCGAGCGTCGATAGAACGTTTTGTCGCTTGTACACCCGGCAAGTCGATCAGGTACAGGGATCGATAATCAAAAGAACCACATCCAACCGAGGGAAAAGTGACCAGAATTTATTCCACGACAAGGACACCAAAAAAAACGATACAACTTTCGTACCTCGGTTTGCGTAAAAGGGGGCCCAAGAATATCGACCTGCTCCACCTGGTGCCTTCTATTAGCTCCTGGATAGACACTCTGGGCTTACGTTCAGGGCGGAAATAATCATAGGGGTCTCTTCCATGTCCGATTTCTCCAATTGTCGGGCGCAACCCTTAAATCCAACTAGCCGACGGGGAACTGATGGCAGCATTAAACATGATTTGAATCTGCAATGGACCGCCTATCTGTTTACTGTCATGCGAGAGGATCTAGGCCATGATGGTTTTCATTGCGACAGAGCTTATAACGAGATTGTCAATCCGCGCTCTTTCCTCTGGACTACGCCCTGTAAAATCCTTAAACCCCGGCTCTTGGTCCAGCTTGTAATCCTGATGCACCGCATTGGCATTCAGGGAGGTTCGAGGAACACATCTAGAGCGTTACTCGCCTTTATCACCGTCTCCCAGTCCGTTATTTGAGAAACGTTCGCTACGAGGTCCAACTCCCCGTCGACAACGCGACGCATCCTTTCTAGGACGTCTTCTCTCTCCCACGACGCGATGTGCATGACAATGAGATCTGTCATGGTATCTGAGACACCATACCGTCTGATCGCCTCCGTGATCTAGCGAGAACATCACGCGTGTGTTTCGCGGGGTGGGCACAGAGCCACGTACGTTATTAGTTGGGCTGAGATTCCAGATGATCTCGGAATGGAGCGTCTTTGTCCGCAAGGTCTCCTCTGACTGGGCAAAGAGCGCCTGGACGGCAGCGGTCTGGAGATGCAGAGGACTCGTAATCTGAGAGCGACGGCGATGAGAACGAGTCTGTCGTCGGGGGCGCACACGAACGCACTGACCAGCTTGGCGTTGATGAATGCGAAATTGACCGCATCGCGTTCCTTGTCGCCCTCTGGGCCTTGCATCGTCGCGGCCTTGACGATGCGCTCTCGGATAGCGCCCGCATTCTTGACGTGTTTGAACTTGGCGGTGAAGATGGCGGGATAAATGAATTCGGGGCAGCGATAGACTTCGAGCAACTCCATGCTCGTTGACAGTTCGGATCTAAGCGACCCTAAGCTTGACTAAAACGTTTCATCTTTGTTTTCTCTCAGTTCGCTCGTCATGAAAAAGTCCCATTCCTTCCTCGCCATCTTTTTCACCCTCTTCGCAGCCGCTGCACCAACCGCAGCGTCGAGTGTGCTCACCCCGCAAAACTTCGAGCAGACCATATCAGAAGGCGTATGGTGCGCCGTGCCCCTCTTAGAGACACGAACTCAGTCGAGTCACTAACGCCCAGGTTCGTTGAGCACTTTTCGCCCTATTGTGCCCACTGTCGCGGCTTCGAGCCGACCTGGAACGATGTCGTCGACCACTTTGAGAGCATGCCCGACCCAGGCGTACACCTCGCCCAGGTCAACTGCGCACTCAACGGCGGTACGTCCACCTCACCCGCTTTGTCCCGTGCCAGTCCACCGACGCTTTCCAAGACCTGTGCAACGAGAACGCCGTCACCGGATACCCACAAATGAATCTGTACCGCAACGGCGAGTTCGTGGAGACGTACAACCGAGATAGGGAGTTTCACCTCCTGGTCGAGTATTTGGGCGCCCGTGCGGAACCCAAGGAGACGCCGCAGGAGGAAGAGGCAGAGCAGGACGTGCCAGCCCCAGCGCCGGTGCCGACGGAACAAAAGGCCGCGCCGACACCGGATGCGACAACGACACCGATAGGTCCGACCTCATCGCGCGCTGCCGACCCTCTCATCACCGAAAGCCCCCACACGGATGCAAACCCCTTGGGAACGGTCGTCTCGCTCGACGTACAAATATTTGACAACTTTCTTGCACAAGGACCCGTGTTCATCAAGTTTTTCGCACCTTGGTAGCGTCGCCGTACTTTCTCGCCGTCCATCTCATTCGATGTTCAATGCGGCTTTAGGTGTGGGCACTGCAAGAAGCTGGCGCCTGCGTGGGCACAACTCGGTCGACGCATGCAACACAAGCTCAACGTCGCTGAAGTGGACTGTGAACTTCACAAGGCACTTTGCACGAGCCAGGGCGTCACCGGGTTCCCCATGATGTTTTTCTACGCCGACGGTGCAAAGATCGAGTACACGGGCGGAAGGTCCTACGACCAGCTAGTCTCCTTTGCCGACAAGGCTTCTAATCCGTGCGCTTCTTTGTTCGCCCATCGTCGTCGTGCGACTCACATCCTCGCTTCAGAACAATGCAGGTGATCGACGCCCCGGAGCTTGAACAAGTCGTGCGCGACAATGCAGTCTTGTACCTCTTGCTCCACGACGCCTCCGATCCCCGAGTCGTGGTAAGTGTCTCGTGGCACGCTCCTGACCACTAAACGAACCGGCAGCCGTACAGAACGACGTCGCCAAAAGTTCACAAATCCTCTTGGGTTCCCCGCCCGTCTACGTCTCTACGTCACAGGAGCTCTTCCGCAAATACAACGTCCGACCACTCGCTCCCTCGGTGCTCCTCGCCTTCAAAGACAGGGACGCGCGGGAACCCGTCGCGGTCTTTTACCCATCCTCCACATCGCCTTCGCAAACCGCCGCCGACGCACTCAACGCATGGCTCCACGCCCACCGCTTCCCGTCGTCATTTGAGCTCTCCAAGGACGCGTTCCAGCAGGTCATGTACGCCCCACACAAACCTCTCGTCCTCATCGTCGCCACGCCCCAAGGCCAACGCGCGGCCGTATCAGACAAGCTGCACGAGATCGCCCAAAAGTGGCGGCTGCGCGCGCGGCGGACGGACACCGTCTCTGCTGTGGGTGCTGGGGCTCGGGACGTGGTGTTTACGTGGATGGATGCGGGTCAGTGGGGCAAGTGGATGAAGGACATGTATGGGATCAAGGCGGGGACGGAGCCCGAGATTATCGTGGCCGATCACGAGGTCAGTCACCCCCCGCTCATTTGCGCTTACGCGTTTCGCCGAACCGAATTTCTTTTATTCTTCTCCCTCCCCCCTCCCTCCTCGTGGTTGTGCTTGTAGCATCTGTTGTACTACAACAAGGACGGTTCCGGACACGCCATTACGTTGAACTCGGTCAGCGTCGGGTCCGCGCTCGAAGCGGTCCTCGCGGGTACCGCTAGTCCGAAACATTCGCAGAACATGCTCGAGCGGGCTGTGCACGTACGTCTCTGTTTCTGTCTCTTCCTCCCTTCTTGAAAAGACGTTTTGTGACGTTGGTGTTGAACAGTCCCTCAACGCGACGCTCGTCCAACTCGAGCGATTGATCGCCGCTCATCCGTACGGGACAGTCTTTGTCGTCCTAACCTTCATCGCCGTCGTCTTCATGGCGCTCCACAGACTGCTCATCATGGACGAGCCTGTGGATTGGGAGGCGGAACAACGGTATGCCAAGCGTGGTCGATTGGATTGATCTTCTCTCTCTCTATCTCTCGACAGTCTAGCTCGATCTATAACGATATGGGACCTTTTTTTTGCATTAGAAGTTGGAGGTTGTACATATCACATATGTATAGATCTCTCATTTCGATCTGGAGAAAAAAAACAACGCAAATCGATTTTTCAGAGACATAAACGGCGCGCGGGCTGCAACGTTGGTCCGGTGGCCCAGAGTGTCGTCGTCACGATATCGGCTCCCATCATTGGACATTTTCGAACAGTCTAGATCTAAAGCCTGGGTCAAGTCTGGTCACCAGACTAACTAGGCTCCGGGCCAGTGGAAACCGCCCGGAGTGGCCGAAACACTAACTGGACGGAAGAGAGAGCGTGAACGAGCAATACTCGCTGACGCTGCTAACTGATATCGTTGCATTAACTTAGGGCCAGTTGACTCAATTCAGTCGTGCGGAGACTTTACATTTTAGGTATGTTCGAGCTAGTGCTCGTTCCCAAGTTGATGTTTACGGCGACATCCCAACTTCCACGGTATATGGTTTTACTCGGACTTTGTACTGTTCATTAATCGAGGGTTAGCCCTAGGGTCATCCCAAGCATTGAAATTCGTGCATGAGTAGGGCATGTAGAGTATAACTGGTATGATACAACGAAAGGGGAAACGTTGGAATAGTACAAGTGTCGGCGTGATGTCGGCGTGAGTGGCGCGGTATACATACAAGTGTCAGCCAAGTGACTTGACAGAGACGAGCAGATTAGATGGATCATGAATTAGATAGCCTCTTTTTGTTTCTTCGTTCGACTACCCGAGTTTTTTTTTGGTGAAGTAAACGAGACGCTGAGAACGATGCTGACATATTGATCATTCGTGATCGGACGCCGCGTTCTCTCCCTTTTAATGTGTGTCAGATGCATGACGATAACGAGCGAATGTTGCGATGGATGCAATCGATAACATTTAAATCGTGGATGCAAAGGTCCCGTGGATGCAGATATAATCAGATGCTGTAAAAAGGGGGAAAGTCTATGCAACGAGGTACCGTCAAGGCGGCGAAGACGGCGACTCGGGCTGCGATTGTTGTGGCTGGCCACCCCAAGGTGCGACTGCGTCGTCGAGCATGATGCCTCGTATCCGGTTATACACCGCTTCTGGGAATTGCCTGGGGAAAGAAAAAAAAAGAGGATCAACACAACCAGTTCTCTCTCTCGCACAAGCGCGCACAGACGACTTACCGTTGTTTCAACCGTTCGAGCAGGCCAACCGCACGATCACGGTCGCCGTTACCGAGTTCGGCACGGAACATCGCCTCCCATGTCGAAGGCTAGGAAAAAAGGGACTCGATAAGTATCGCAATGAAAGACGCCACGTACGCTGACGAGCTCACCTCTCTGTACGAGACCGAGTCTGGCGACACCGAAGGAATGGAAGTGGAAGTGGAATCGTGTGGGACGTGGTTGCCAGGAGCGGCGACACCACAAGGAGGATCTGCCAGGCCCTCAAAGATGGCCCGCGCCTGCTCGATAGCTCCGTCGGCAGCATATCCCTTGATCAACAGGTTCGCAATGTACGCCGTCATATGTACGCCCGTTGCCTGCAGGCGAGCGAGATATTGCTGCGCTAGATCCATCCGCTTGCGCGTCACGAGCACGTTGATCAGAGACTCGTAGGAGACGGCATCGGGAAGGGGAGTAGGACCGCGCTGGGAGGATGGGTGAGAGGAGATGGACTCGAAAACACTGATGGCCTTGTCAGTGTCCTTCATGACACAACCGTAAGCATTGATGAGTGCCGCCCAATGGCTGCCTTGAAGACGGACGTGCGGGTTCGACTCGACACGCTTGAAGGTCGCATCCATAGCAGCTACATCAACAGGTTCAATGGTTCCGTATGCATCAATAAGGAGCTACAACACATTTCAGACCGAGTGAATGAAGAAAACATGAATAGCTTACCTTGTACGTGTGCGCCGAAGGTTGAACATTGGCCGCGGTCATCTTGTTCAGGTAAAACAACACCTTCTCCCTGTCCGGCTTTGTATGCGTGTACAGTTGCATCATCGTGTTATAGGGCGGAATTCGAGGCTTAAAGTTGGGCTGACTGGCCATTTCCGCGAACAGCTGCTCGGCGGCAACGGCGTCGCCAACCCTCGCGCATGCAGCAATGACAGCACCATAAGTGATCGACGAGGGGCGCAGCGACGTGTTGACCTTCATCTGTTGGAAGAGCTCGAGTGCAAAGTCTGCCTTGCGTGCCTTGGCAAGCTTGGAGATGATCGTGTTGTAGAGGTAAACGTTGGGTTTCGTTCCAAGCATCTGACATTCCGAAAAGAGAGCCATAGCATTGGAGGTGTCATCTGTGGTATCCTTGACGCATTCGATCAACGATCCGTATGCGTCAGGGGACGGAACACCACCCGCAGCAGTGATCCGGCTCCGGTGTGCAAATGCAGCGTCCATGTCACCCCCGTGTGCGTAGGCAATGATCATGTTGTCTTCGATCTGGAACCACGCCTGGGATTGCCAGGTAGGGCTTTGAGCCACGAAGGGCGAAAAGAGAACCTGCTGAGCGATGGAATATACCGATTGCGCTGAGGTGATGTTGCCTGCGCGCCCGAGCCCATTGATTAACCTGCCCAGACTGGCGGGATGGGGATAACGAGGGTGTTTTGCGGATATAGCTGTTTGGAGAGTGTTGTAGCTGTCGCGGACCGTGACTGATGGATGAGAAGGGAACCACTGGTCGATTTGTCGACTGAGTTCCGCATCAATGATTATCTGTGCGGGAGGGGGAGAAAATTCCGCAGAGGGTTGGGGTAGCGTGGGAGTACGAGGGACATCGGTCTCCTCGTTCGTCCGCTCGGCGAAAGGGATCCTGAGACGGTCGAAAGACCATGCAAGACTATTCAAAAACTGAGTAACCTCGCGTTCTGTGTAATTGGAGTAGAGAGCTTCCGTCAAAGCAACCTGCACCTTGCTGGACACCAATCGGAAGTCAATTCCCGCGTCGCTCATGGCTTGCAACAGTGGCATCAGGCCAGTGTATGCGCGATCCGAGGAAGAGGAAATGTCCGAATCAGAGGGGTTCACAGGGAGCGAGAGCGCACACTGAAGAATTGTCTCCAGATCTGAGACAGAAGCGAGTTTCTGAGGAGTAGACATGTAGGCGTGGAGAAGAGGACGGGCAACCGAGGGTGTGGTAGACGTACAGAGCCATGCGACGAGGGGCATCATCGGCAACATCTGTTCCAGAGCGAGAGTGGATGGGGAAGTGGCAGCAACGGTGTCCAAATAACCAGACAGTATCTTCGTCGTTGTCGTTTTGTACTTGGCGAGGTTCCTACCAGGCTTGACAGACAAAAGTTGGTCGGCGACTCTGAGGAGGTGTCTACCAATGAAGTTGGCAGAGTGCCTCGTTTCTTCGGCCTCGTTTATCGTCACCACAGATTGACGTGACTTGGCGAATTCCTCGAGCACACGAAGGTTCGCTTCGAGAACCATGAGTGTGTCCGAGAGTTTGACGCCCAAACGGTCCTTTGGGGCACAGTCAACGAGGATGTCATATAGCCTGTTGAGGTCCCCAAGGTGAACACTTTGCTCAGACGAGGCCTCCACAAGGGTATCTAGCATGATACCCCAACAGATCTGGTCAGGGCGGGAGGGATTTCGAGTAGACTCGTCGTTGTGGTTGGATGCGGCAGGTTGTTGGAGAAGACGATCGAACCAAGACAATGCAGTTGTGATGTCAGGTTTGGGTGGATTGTGAGCGACATCTGATGAAGAAGGGTTGCAGAAACCACTGATAATGGTCGTGAACGTTGACGAAGCTGGAGACGGAATTGATGCTAGGTCGCCTGGTACGCGTGTCAGCACGGACTAGATGGTGTTCGAAAGTGAATCAAGCGTTACCTTTCTCGGGACGGCCGTTGTCCATCATCGTCTCGAGCAGACGGAGTGCACCGGCAGGTTGCCCAGCCTTGAAGTAACCCTGAATCATCCTATTCCAAATCCTGAGCCGGATGGGGAACTGTCGCTCGACCTCGATGACCAGGCCACGTGCACCAAGATCTCGGAACTCCTTGAAGACCTCTTTGGCACCCGTAAGATCACCTGCGTTGATGTAGGTGGACAAGAGGTAATAGAACATCAGATCCGTAGGAGGGGGTCGAGTGCGGGCCTCAACTTGCGCATATACGCGGATGGCAGCGTCAATGTTTGCGTGAGCGGCACATGAACGGAGGAGTCCGTGGTAAACATTGATCGGAAAATGGGCAACTAACGGTCTCGCGACTGCGGTCGAGTCAGATGTCGGCTGAGGAACAGCACCACAAGCGGCCTCGAAGACACGCATTGCAGTCGCAAAATTGTCCTCTGCGAGCAAAGTCACCTTTTGTCTCTCGTCGACTTGGGCTTCCTCGCCTGCAACGTCGTCGAGGTCCCCGGTGGCGGTCAATTGACGTCGCTTCGCACGGTAGGAGAGAACCTCGAGAGACTTTTGGACCTCGCGATCCCTATCTGTGAGGCCTATGATTGCGTTGACAAATGTACCCAGATTAGGCGTCAGGCCGCGCTGGAGGAGGGCATTATAGAGCTGGGCGATGAGCGTTGCGCTAGTCGCAGAAGCGACGGCGACGAGGGCACGAATGGCATAGTTGAAATCGAGGAGTGTGGGTTCGGAGTATGATAATGCAGGTTCTTTGGAGGGATCAATCAGCCACCAGACGTGTTGCAAGACGGTAGGGGTGTCCTTGTTGGACAAGGCGTCTTCGAGTGCGAGGGAAAACGGGGACCAAGCGGTGACGGAACGTGGTTCCTGTTCGGGGGTGATCTCGCCCTGCTGATCCTTGTTTGCTGCAGCGGCGGTATGACGTTCACGTAGCTGCACCTGCACGGTGTGCAATACACCGGCGCCAATATGGTCATGATCGTTGAGACCAGCGGGGAGGGAAAAGGAATGGCGACGTGCGAGTGTGCGGTGCGCTCTGGACGAGGAGGAGCGATGGGTGACGAATGTTGCCTTGATTTCTTCCTTGTCGTCGTCAGCCTTTGTAACGCCATCTTGGGTGGCAGAGGAATTGGCGTGGGTGATGGCACGACCGGCGCCCTGTTGTGAGGTGGATGTGAAGCGTGCCGAGCGGGGTGAATATATGTGACACGTACGGTGTAACCCTTGTAGAATTTACCTCCGGCGTGGAACTTGGCGCCGCCTGGACCTGCGCCGGTGCCAGCGCTTCCCCAGGAGGAGCCAGCGCCTGCAGCGGGAGTGGACTGGAGGACGTTTCGGAGTGCACCAGACTGGTTTTGCACGAGTGCGACTGCGCGCGAAGTGTGCAAAAAGAGGTGATTCGCGACCTTTGGGAGCATGGTGACAATTACAAGCTAGTACGATGATATGGTACGATGGAAGGCCGCGTGGGTTGTCGCGGACGACGACGAGGGGGCGTTGGGAACGCCACGAGCGACGAGGAAATGTGTTGGCTGAGAAAGGGACGAATGACTCGCGCGCAATAAAAAGGAAAATTCGGGCCTCGGGTAAAACCGGGTTGACATCCCGCAGCCAAGCCGAGTGACAACGCGGCCCATCACGGAATAAGCCGCCAATCGCCATTGACAATGTCATCCCACTCGGCCGACTCCTCCTCCTCCTCCTCCTCCTCGACCGGCCCGCTAAACGACACCTGCTCGCGCGCGCGCAACGGTCGCACGACCACCGCCTTGCTGTCGCATGACACCACACGCCCGACCGTGAGGCATTGCTCCGGCGTGTACGTCACCGGGTTGATACCCAGCGCCTGCAGCACGTTCAGCCAGTCAAACCTACGCCGCATCTGCGACAATCCCGACCTTGTAGCCAACGGTCATCCCGCACCTGACCTGCTCTTCCCTCGTCAGCTTTTCCAGTGTATTCCAACGCTCGTCTGCAACCACCTCTAGCCTGTCAATGTCCACCTCCGATTCGGGTCCCGTGCCTGTCACCTCGTCGACGTCATTCCCGTAGTCGAGCGAGATATCCCCGTTCTCTCCACCCCCACTCTGTCCTTCGAGCTCGTCGCCGTACTCGATACGCATCTTGCGTTTCTTCTTTTCTCTGTGCAAGCCTGCCTCGACATCAATGCTCGTCACAAAGAGGTTTGGGGGCAGCGAGGACCGTGATGAGGGTGGTACCAAACGAGGCAGTGCTCGTGTTAATCCCAGTTGTGGCTTGGACGAGCCCCCAACTGGAGTCGCACACTCGGGCGTCGCCATCGCACCAGAAGTAGATGCAGAAGCGTCACCTTCCTGATCCCCAAATACAATCTTTGGAGCAAGAGGTCTCCCTACAAGCGACTTGAAGTTCTTTGCCTTGTTCTTGTTGCGGAGAGAGAGCGACAGGAGGCCAGAGTGTGCATCCCGGATAGAGTCAGGCGTGGTCACCTGCTCTCGTGCATCTTTACCTGCCACTACGGCATTTGCCCCAGACACTGGTCCGCCTTGAGACACACTGGCGGCCTCGTGCTCGTGCATTCGCTTGAGTCGCCGTCGTAGATTCCGTGTTCGTGTTTGCGGTTTTCCATAGCCGGGAGGAACGAAAGTTGAACTAGTAAAGGCATGGTGATGTCGTGAAACGGAACACGACGATGGCGGAGAACTCGACGTACACGTGTGGCTTTGGTTGTACCGACGGCCTGACTTCAGCCTGTTCTTTTATGTGGATTTTTTTGGGCTCTGCTTTCCGCAAAGACAGCGATGTAGGCCGCAAGGAATCATCCGAGTCTGACGTTGATTCGGAATCCGAAGTCTCCGACGAGGACGAGGACACTGACGGAGAGGTGGTGGACTCTGTTTCAGATTCGGAGCTGGACGAACTCGGCGTCGACAGGCGTCGTTTCCGCTTGCGCGAGGCCGCGGGTTCTATACGTTTTTGTGTTGCATGCGAGGCACCTTGACCGACCCGGTCTCGTGCAGTCGCGTCCTGAGACGGCACATCGAGTACGTCTACGCTACATGCGAGTTAGCTTCTTGTAAAGCCTAGCGTCGTAGTGACTCACCAAATCAGATCGCCGTCTCTCACGACGGTGAGCTCAGAATCGTCAAGCAGCTCGAAGCCATCGATGGAGAGGCGCAACGAGGAGGGAGAGACGCCATGAAAGGGAGGGAGGGACGTGGAGAGGAGGGACTTGAAGAAGGAGATGGTTGGGGTCGACTGCACGGATGGAAGAGTGAGAGGGAACCACGCTCTCACTGGAGGCAGCGGTGGATTCGCTGATATCTTGACCCGCATGTCACCGAGGACGTCGTTGAAAGCAAGTAACCACGACTTGTTTGAATCTCGAGCAATTGTCCCAAAATTTAAAGCGGGGTCATACAAAGCACCAAGCTACTACATAGTATGTACTTGCAAGTACCATGTATCAGATGAACCGTCGAGACGTCGTCGCATTACTGTGGAGAAACAGACATACTTGGCATTCGAATCCACCTGCACATTCAAAACTGTGAAACTTACTTTGATAAACTTTGCCATGAATTTTCTAGGTAAATGACAGTCAGACAAAGAAACCTGCAAAAGGACGGGTACGCACTTGTGGAACTCGGTCCGCAGGAGATCGTTCACGAACTGGCCAGACTTTTCCCTTTGGTTCATTGCCTGGTTCTTGAAGATGAGATCTAAAGTCGTTCACGGATCGGTGTTCCTCCTTTGTGAAAGCCGCACAAGCAAGGAGAAGCACGCACCATCGTCCCATCTTCTCTTGACCGAGAACGTCCCGGGAACGGTGGTGTTCAAACCGTGAGATTGACCCAGCTCCGCTGCTTGCGACGCCAACTGTTCGCGTTCTCGACGCGCTTTCTCTTCCGCACGTTCGCGTTTTATCTTTTCGAGTTCGCGTAGCAGCTCGTCTGTATCATCCTCGTCCTCTGACTCTTCTTCGCTCTCCTCATTCTCCTCCATTTTCTCGTCTCTCTCCTCCTCCTCCTCCTCCTCCTCGTCATCCTTGTCCAGCTCTAGTGCTTCCTGAAGCAGTTTTCTCCGCTTGACAGCATCCTCGTCTTCGGCCCCATCCGTACTCGCTGCGATCGCCAAGGGGGGTCTCCCCTCGGCCTTGCG
>JBBPNB010000449.1:0-18081 GCA_038090635.1 Rubroboletus satanas
AACTTAGCTCCCCAGCTAATTCTACGCAATATACCTGCTTTCTTGGTGTATTCTCCTCCTTGAGTCTTCGAGCATCTCTTTGATTGCTCGCTACTAGTTCTTTGACGATTATCTATCTTGGCTCACACCTAGAGAGCGGTAGCGTCGTAACACCCGCCGCGATGCCATCGACACCTCCACCGACAATGTTGCAACCACTCTTCTCCCCGACACTGTCTTCTCCAGGTCACTTGACCTTGGCATAGTGGCTAAAATCGCCTCCTCCACCAAGGAGGACCCCCTAGTTGCCAACGCCCTCATGGCGATGTCCCTCAGGACCAGTCTGCTTCCTTGTGCCCGCCCCAATGATTGGGCCTTTAATGGTTCCAACCTCACCTTCCAGGGGCGCCTCTATATTCCAGAGGACTGCCGGTCTACCCTGGTCTCTTCAGTCCACAGCTCCCCTCACGGCAGCCACGCCGGCGCCGCCCGAACCCTCGCCCTCCTCTCCCACGACTATTGGTGGCCCGGTATGTCCACCTTTATCTGCAAGTATATCTCTGGGTGTGCTGTTTGCCAGCAGCACAAAGTTAATACTCACCCCACCCGGCCCCCGTTGACCCCCATTCCCACCACCGTGACCTGCCCCTTTCAACACTTGTCTATGGATTTAATTTCTGGCCTCCCGATGGTCGGTACTTTGGATTCAGTTTTGGTCATGGTGGACCACGGCCTTACTTGGGGGGTAATTTTCATTCCATGTTCCAAATCGGTATCGGCGGCCAACATCGCCAACCTCTTCTTTCGACATGTTTTCCCTCAGTTTGGGCTACATGATCGAATTATCTCTGATCAAGGCCCTTAGTTTGCCTCTACCTTTGCCCTGGAACTCTCCCGACTCCTCCATTACGACGTCACCCTCTCCACAGCCTATCACCCCCAGACAGACAGAGAAACTGAGTGCGTCAACCAAGAATTGGAAACCTACTTGCGCCTTTTCTACCATGAAAAACCGGAATCCTGGACCAACCTCCTTTCTATGGCGGAGTTCCACCACAACTCCATGACTCACTCCGCCACCAAGCAATCACCCTTTTCCCTAATGATGGGATACCAGCCACGCGCCTACCCTAAAATCGGCCCAACCTTCGTGCCTCACCTTGCAGACCGACTCTCCAAACTCGCCTCAGCACGAGAAGAAGCCAAATTGGCATTGACCAATTCCCAGAAGGTCATGGCTGACAGACAGCACGTTAAATTCACCCCCTTTACTCTCGGACAGAAGGTATGGCTGGAAGCCACCAACCTCCCTATTGCGTCCAACCGCAAACTCTCCCCTAAATGCCACGGTCCCTTTTCCATCAGTAAGGTCATTTCTGCTGTGGCATACGAGCTGAACCTTCCACCCTCTTGGAAAATACACCCAGTTTTCCATGCGTCCCTCCTAACCCCCTATATGGAAACCAACGAACACGGCCCTAATTTCCCTCATCCTCCTCCTGAGCTCACCGGCACAGAAGAAGAATACGAGGTCAGTCACATCATCAAACACAAAGGCACCGCCCGTTGTCGCCACTACCTTGTGGCATGGAAGGGATACCTGTTATCAGAAGCAACCTGGAAAGGCGAACTAAGTTTGGAAAATGCCACTGATCTCCTAAACGAATATAAGGCAGCCCACCACCTCTAGTTAGGGCTATCCCCTCATGCCACCAATTCGTTCCTCCTCCCCCACCAAATGTTGCTTCCCTCTCCACTCCAATCGCCTCCCTCCTCAACGATCCCACCCTCGTTCGTATTCTTGATGCTGCTATCTCCTGCAACCGCAGCACCACCCTCCTTGAGTTGGGACAACTCTACCGCACCCACACCATTCTCCGCCAAGTCCAAGAGAACCTCGCCCCAGTCGGGCAACCCACTATGTACGCGGCTGTGCTCACTCAGTCCATCTCGGAAGCACGTCAGCAAACCCTTGACCTCTTCTACCACAAAGGTCTTGGCAAAGTGGTGGACGAGCTTAACCCAGCTCATGTCCAGGTTATTCTCGAACCCCTCCTCGAAACCCTCTCTCCCTCGGAACGGGATTCCTACTATCGTCACATTCCCCAACCAGCTGTCATCCCCTCTCTGCCATTGTGCAAGAACTCCTCTGCATCAGATGCAGGCCCACCTCCGGCATCATCCCCTTTCCCGAAAATCTCTATGCCCAAGGCCACCAAACCGGCAGTGACCTCTTCCCAGTCCTTCCCCTTCCTATCAGAACAACCCATGGGGTCAGTATCTAACCCCTTCGTCCTCTCTCAGGGCCCATCCATACGGCACCCTATCCGATGCTTCCATTGCGGAGTCAAGGGACATCTTCGTCCTCACTGTCCTTCCTACCATTGTCCCTACTGCCACAAAGCCGCCCCCGGACACCCACAGTATGACTGCCCTCGTCATCGCTGTTCTCTCTGTTAGCAGCCGGGCCACCTCGCCCCCAGTTGTCCCTTCCAAGATGACCCTGACTCTGACCCTGATGCCTACAATGGAGATTTCTAGTTGAAGTCTTGGGAGTACGGTGTCTCCCACCTTAAGACGGGGCTATTGTTACAAACCAATGGTCTGGCTCTGATCTCAAACCCTTATCCTACACTCCGCAGTTACCGTTTCACTCCATTGTTTTTCCTACCATTGTGGACGGGCATTCCACCCCTATGGACCACCTTTTCCTTTCCTGGTTGATCTCTCCAGATCTCTCCAGCATCTTTCCTGTGTAAACCTAACTCTATTCTTACCAGATGGTCGGTCCTTCTTCTTTCCTATTCATAGGACCAACACTGCCTTCATTCATCTCCGCTATGCATAGCCTTACCATGAGGCTTCCTCATTACCGTGCCTGCAGGATACCATGAGGCCATTCCCCTTTTGGGATCCTCTCCTCTCATAGCACGGTCTCTCCTGTATATAAACCCCTTGGCATAGAATTTAGCTCCTCAGCTAATTCTACGCAATATACTGTACCTGCTTTCTTGGTGTATTCGTTTCCTTGAGTCCTTGAGCATCTCGTTGATTGCTTGCTACTAGTTCTTTGACAGTTATCTATCTTGGCTCACGCCTAGAGAGCGGTAGCGTCGTAACAAGCCTGGCCACCATGGTGTTGAGAGATTTGAGGAAAAAGAATGGCGAGAGCACGGAAAGTTCACAAGATTGGGTTGGGATGCATTTCTGGATGCACACTTTCACTTTTGTCAGGCAATCAAATCGGGTCAGGTGTAGGTTTTGACGCAGGAATCAGGCTCTCACCTTCATTTTCTGTCAGGTTTCATAGCATACATTCAGCTCCAAGTGTCCATGACATGCCATAAACATTACTCTGTAGCAATATAGCCAGCATTCCAAAACCACCCCTGGGCTTTCTCCACCGTAATACATGCAGTAGCTTCTAACAGTGCATGAATTGGATCATCATCAAGTCGCAACTCATGACCATGGCGGCAAATATATGCCTTGACTAGTAGGAGAACATGCCATAAGCATTTTTATGCTTTCATAGATGACATACCAGTACTAAAAGATTCTTCAATTGGTGTGAGATCAGGTGAGTAAGGGGGGACGAAGAGTATAAAACAACCTGCAACAATTGCACCAATATATAATGTCAATCTGAACATAGCTTATTACCTGCTTCCTCGACACGATCAATAAGATCTTGGTTGTGGTGGATCTGACAGTTGTCAAGCACGATCACAGAGCGTTCCTGCGGGTATGGATTCATATAGGGTAGCTAATAGAAAGTTACTCGTCAATAGAACATAGTAGTAAAGAGACTCAAACCGGGTGCACTTACAACATCTTGAGTAATAAAGTCATAGAACTGGTCGGTGTCATACGAGCCCTCTATTGCTCGAGCCGCAAGATATCCATCCGTTGTCAGGGCTGCACATAACGAGTATCGCGTTCCACGGACAAACACGTCACGGATCTGAGCACGTTGGCCATGAGCAGCCCTGCCAAAATGACATGCATAGGTACGGTCATTTTTGCTTGTTTCGTCCACAGCAATGAACTCGGATCCGTTGCCAACAAAATCGGTCTGGAGCATGTGCTTGAACTCCTCACGTCGGATCTCATCCCGTTCCAAAGCAAGTTTCTGGAGTACTTCTCGAGTGAGTCCAGCATCATTCAGGTTTCGAGAAAGCCTTGATGTCAAGATCTCGATATCGTGTTCAACAGCAAGCCATGCGCAGACTTCATCAAGAAAGAGATCGGGGTCTTCAGAGTAGAGCTGCTCAATAGCGCCAAGGATTGCTCGAGTGATTTTCCGTGTCTGTCCAACAAGAGGGGAGAGTGGCCGACTGACATTCCCGTGCTCTTCAACAATCTTCCTCCACCGGCAACTGGCTCTCAAGGCTCCCAGGGCCTCACAAATGTCTTTGAGATCCCATCCATGGTTCCAGAGACTGAGAGCACATTCTTTGAGGTCGTTGCTGATCTGCCGATTGACCATTGTAGACGTAGACAGTGAGATAGAGGCAATGAACTTGATTTCTAGGGGTCTAATTTGTCTACTAGTACTACTGACTACCTGCCGTGACTCGAATTTCTTGCGTAATCTCATTTCTTGCGCACACAGCTGTATGGATTACTAAGCAAATTAGGTATGCTAGCACCTACCCACTGGCACTTGCTGTGTACATATCACGACAGAGAGAACGAGCATACAAGCGGGCCTGCCATCTGAGATTGCTCCTCCCCATAGAGGCTGCTAGTGCTGCACATCCAATCTGCCACCCAACCAACACACTCCGATAAGCATATCACGAGAGACAGGGACTCTTTTTCAAAGATACGCACGCAATGCTCCAGGTCATCGTGTCATCTTCACGCCGTGCGCTCACATGCATCTGGCGGGGTTTGATCTTTTTGACTACAGGGGTGTCTACTAGTACAGCAGCTACAATTCCAAGTCTTTCAACCGATATCTCGCTGTGGAGGTGTGGAAGCGAATATATCCGGCCGCAGAGCGCTTGAACGCTTCACAAGCTTCTGGAGATCCCTCCACAATTTCTACAATCCTCTTGTACAGGTCGATCGCCGTCTCCGTTAGTTCACCCAATGCTTCCAGCTTTGACTTCTTGATGCGAGCAGCTAGGGTGGAGACGTGGTTGGTCGTCTCACCTAGTCGCTCTTCCTTGTAAAATGACAATACATCACTAAATGAAATAAAGTCATAAATATAAAGTGTCAATATGAGACAAGACAAAGTGCACACTTGACGTTGTTGATGAACAGTATCATCTCTGGGATGGCTTGAATGTAGCCACTCACGGGGATCTCGCGTGGGAACACCATGAATGCGTAAGCTTCCGCGAGACCAGACAAGGTTCGCTGGTAAGTGGGATACCCTTGTGCAGCACTTGAGACCTATTCGTCGTCGTCAGCCACATGTCCTTGAAGGTGATTTTGACGGCGATACCTTCATGGATCTCGTTTCGTGCTCCAGTATATTAGCAGTGACAAAATTCAACGTCGATGTGGTGATCAAATGCGAGGCAACTGTCCGGTACAGGTCCGAGACCCGACGGAGGATGTCTGCAAATGCATCCAGGACACCACTTCCCTGTGGTTCCCTCCTCATGAACCGTTCATTGAACAGATAGACGCTGGGCATCTCTGCGAGGAAACGGTCAGTCACTTCGTCCACGAAGATGGCGCACGACGTGTAGAGTGCAATCCATATCTGGGTCGGACGGTGGGGGAGATGCACCCCGGCGGTTGTTGCATAGACGACCCCCTCTCGCAAATACGTGCGTACGGACGGATCGCAGTCGACTGGGTAGCCGCGCCGTGTCGCGTCATCGATACATTCCTGGTACAGGGCTTCGTCAAACGGGGTGATCTCGTATGCAACATGACATTGTTCGAGAAGTGAGCGAATATTTGCACGTGCGGTCAGAATCTGTAAGGAGTGTTAATTCATGAAAGTCCCCCCCAGATTTTTCCTTACCAGCTGCATGTCGAGTATTCCAGTTCGTTTTGAAACTGTAGGCTACCTGTCTTACTCTTATATCCAACCACACGGTTACTTGTCAATCCCCGGCTCAAACATGTGCATGATTGTTGGTGCGGTTGGCGATGGCATGTGTCGAGAACTTCTGATCGCATCTCATCTCATTGCAGACGGCTTCAAGTCTGTTATCAAGGGTCTGGCTGAGGAGGGAACATACTTGCGACACTCTTTACGTAGTGGGTGTGCATGGTTGGCTAGCCAGAGCCACCAATAACTCGCGGGCAGCGATGCCCATCAATGATGGCGTTGGATATACCGTATATCGAACCTGTGCTACCATCGAGCTGCCGTCGAAATCGTGTGAAAGAAATGATGGGGTCGATGCACATCACAAAACGCTAATGGCCTCGGAGCCTGTTCCCCCACTTCGAGGTTGCCATCATCCCCAGATTAGTAGAATGCTGAACTTCATTCCATGGGTATGGCCACGAACTATTAGTCTTTGACATGGCGTTAGGGTCATTATATCTGGTCCCTCCAGTGGTGGACGTACGGTGGTTTCGACACTGGCACGATTTGACGGGGTACCGCATGTGTGAAGTAAAGACGGACACAATTTGGGTAGTAAAAATAACATCATACCTATTGTGGCCTAGTCTCCCCAAAGCAGACCTAAAACTTGGAGATCTGAGGATAGTCGTTCTAACTGTGGGGTGCTCCGTAGCCGCGCAATTACCTCCACCGTAGAGCTTGGCGAAATCGAGTGCTATTGAGAAACGGGTAGGGATGAAGATGTAAGCGGAATGGCGCGGCATGGTCACTGTGGGCAAATCAGGACCGAAATCCCAGCATCACGAGATTTCAGGGTCTTGTAGTGCCCTGTCAAGATAACCAAATTGTATATTAGAATATTAGAAATAATAGCACGTTGACACGCTATGGGATTATATACCCATAGATCCTCTATAGAGAATAAACGATGTCACACGTCACACGGTTGCCAGTCGTTCCTCTGTCTCTCGCCCTCGCCTTCGCCTACTCTCCCTGCTTGGTGACGGCACAATGCACGTTATGCCTTTGCTGAGACAGCGCCCTCCTCCTTGTCCTCGCCTCGCAGCGCCCTCACCCTCGCCTAACCCCCCTGCTTGGCAGTGGCACGGCGTGCGCAATCGTGCGCGCGCCGTGTCGTCGCACCTCTCACCCTTGCCCTCGCCGCACCCTCACTCTCACCCCAACGTGGCAGTGACTCTGACACTTGTTTCTAGCACGACCTACTTTGGCGCATCTGGGTGGGATCTGACTAGCATAACACATGTTCTTAGAGGGTCCGAGTCTGAACTGCAGTGGTTATTTACATCGCCCAGTACAAAAATAAGCATTACACATGCCCTGTGAGATGTGCAGGAGATGCACTCCCAAAATAATGTCGATTGCCTCGGAAGGGTTTCTGAGATCTTGCAATTGACCCACCGTATCTCATAGCTCGCCCGAAGTATACTGCACAACATGAACAACGATATAAAAAATAACAGCCTGAGGGCGGTATGCGTCCATGGATACAGATCTCTATGTTGTCTGATGTTATTAAGATTGAGATTGATGAACAAGTATCCGACCAAAGCCTCACCAGATTACTTTACTCCATCTCTGATCAGCGCGACTGCGGTTGAGAATCTTGGTCTGTACGACGTGGTCGGGTCTCTACACATCACGGATCCTCACACGGTGCCAATCTGCACTCCCAAGCGATGTCGAGTACAGATTTTACCAAGTCATCAAGGTGCGTTCCAACACCCACTTGTGGTGACGAGCACCACAGACGACTTTATCACAGGAAGCTGCACTCGCTATATGCGACACGCACGCAGAACGGTACTCATCACCGCCCATATCGACCTTTTGTGAGCCTTGAACATAAAGCCTGTGTACACAGGCTCCGCGAATCATTTCCACATTTTGACGCGTGCTTCCATTCCCGCATCTTGTAATTGTTTCACGGTTGTATACTGGGCGGTCCCTCTTAGCTACACCTAATCGCGCTTTCCATCCTGCCACCCACGTTCCTCCCTTCCAACCTACCGCGGACCCGCGCGACCCACCTCACAGCAGCTGCTCAAACGCTTTAGCAGCCGATCCAATACTCGAGGACACATCCCACACTTTCGTCCCGCATCGGGGGCCGTGACGACTCTCTTGGTCGCGCTTTCGGGTGCCACGGGCTGGCTCGGTTCTCACCGTATTGATGGCCTCGAGCTTTCTGGTAAAGCCTTTTTATCGCAATGTTCAATGCATACGTGTGAACACAACTTCCAATGAGCTTCTCACGTCTTCCCTGATACCTGAGACAACGACGAACATGCGCAAACAAATTTATCCTCTACCGCTGAGTATGGGACTCGGTCGGATATGAACAGACTCACAGTGTCCCACAGGTGTATTCGACATTGTCTCCGGTGTGCAGGAAGAGCTCTGCTACGCTAATACAAAAATGTGTCTAGCAAGGTTGTTAGTACTGTTGGCTACCGGGGCAATCATCGATTGCCTCCGCCTGTTTCTTGTACAGCCAATGCCTCCTTAGGAGTTGCTGATCTTGAATCAGCCTTTCAGAACGCCACCGGCGAAACCCGTTTCATCCGTTTCCATCCATCAATTTTACATCCACGCAATCAGCATCTGGCGAGAGTCCAAGCTAGTTCTCTCGGTCACTCGCGAGAACAACCAGGCAACCGAATCCGACCTATTTCCCTCGAGATTCGGATATGGATTTGAATCAGCGATTTGGCATGATGTCCGATTCGAGGGGCGATCATATCGCAAGAACTTGGATATTCTGAAACATCTCGACCCAACGGCATCGGTCATGCCAATGCACAGCGTATTTCCCATCTCACTGCCGGCACCACCCATCTCACCATCCCAGCTCGTCGCATATCAAACGTTTCGACTCGATTCGCCTTTCAAGCGGGTGTTTGTCGCTTTCGTATTGGATGCCTCCTCGCATGAACGCAGAAATGTCGACAAGGAGACGGGGGAGACGGGGCAGGTAGTATGATAGGGCCCTCGGAGATGATGATATCTCTTCCGTCTGACGGCAGCACCCCAGTATATCGGCTATTTGACACCACTCCGATGGTTGCTTGTTGCATGCGATTCACTGGTGCCTCACGCAGTCAGCCTTTTCCACGGAACATCCAATGGCCAATCCCACCAACAGGCATGGCTAAGCCGCGGGCCGGTAGCCGTCGGCTGGATATCTATAAGAGCAAGGAGGGCAGCCCACAGTTTCAACACGAACTACGATGTCCGACACACAACTGGTAAGGAGAACGTTGAGGGGGCTTTCGTCGATTAACGCACATTTCAGATTCAAACTGCGCAAAAAAATATTCGCTCGCTGCTCGAGCAATGCAATGTCCCATACAAGATCATCCCGTTTGACGAGGGCCTGTACCAAGAGTGCGTCGACGAGGCTAAGCGACGTGGCTACCCAGTGGACGGCAAACCGTCTGTGCTGACGTACTTGCGAGAGGGGGTCCGCTATGCAGCAACCGCTGGTGGACATATCCCCCACCGTCCGACCCAGATATGGATCGGACTCTTCACGTCGTGCTTCTTCTTCATCGACGACGTGCCCGAGCGTTTCCTGGAAGATCTACCCAACCTCTATCTGTTCAATGAACGGTTCATTAGGAAGGAACCACAGGGAAGTGGTGTCCTGGATGCATTTGCAGATCTCATTCGTCGGGGCTCGGACTTCTATCAGCCTGTTGCCTCTCATTTGATGACCACATCGACATTGAACTTTGTCGCTGCCGGTTTGCTGGAGTATGAAACGAAAACCATGAAGGTATTACCATCGAAATCACCCTCCAGAGCGAGTCGCTGATGACGAGTAGATCTTGAGCTCTGCGCAAGAGTATCCCGCTTACCAGCGAATCTTGTCTGGTAATGCGACAGCTTACGATTTCATGGTGTTCCCACGAGAGATACCCCTGAATGACTACATCCAAGCGATCCCGGAGATGACGCTGTTCCTCAACAACGTCAAGTGTGTACTGTCCCATCTCACGTTGACACTTTATTGATGACTTGGTTTAGCGATGTATTGTCATTTTACAAGGAAGAGCGAGCAGGTGACCTGACCAATCAGGTCTCCACGCTGGCTGCTCGCACGAATAAATCAAAGTTGGAAGCATTTGGTGACGTGACAGAGGAGGCGAATGACCTGTACAAGAGGATTGTAGACATATTGGAGGTGTCTCCAGCAGCTTGTGGAGCGTTCAAGGATTTCACGGCGGGTTATATTCACTTCCATACCTCCACCCCAAGATACCGATTTGAGGACTTGGACTTGTAGGTACCCTACTAGACACGTGGTACCCCAAAGATCGGTCAAATGTACACTCTATTGTAGACTGTTAACACAGCGATTACCTGATAGTGCTTGTCAGATGGCCCTGTGAGTACACCGCATGATGATTTCGAGCATTGTATCTTTCGAAGAAAAACCATTCCCTAGTGCTCCATCGGCAGTTGGATGACCAGGAGATTGGATGCGTGACTACGTCTGTTTGACGTGGGACAGTGTCACAAGGAGCATTCTAATTAGAGTAACAACCGTGGTTTATGTGAGGAGAGTCTGTCACACCCCGATCGAAGAAAATAAACAGTGGGAGCGCGAAGGAGACGCTCCAACTTCGGGGTGGATACAAAAACATACGTGCGACCGTGTCGGATGCTTTTCTTGTTCTGTTCCCATGCCGGACGTCAGTTGAGTTCGCGGATTCTTTCTGGCTTGGATATCCACCCTTGCCCAGGCTATGCGCAGGACACCCATACCGCGTACAGGCCCGCCGTACTACATCTCCCGATCGACTCCGGCTTCTTTGAAGGGGGTTATGACGGAAGGGATCATTATCATCTCCGCTCGAGGGGACCTTATCGTGTTACGCCCAAATGTCAGCATGGTACCTAGTCTGTTCTCGCCGCAGCCAGTATAGGTTGCTCCGCCATCACCGGGTTCATGGTAACCCTACGCTATCGGATCTCTTGTTATCGCTGACAAGCATGGCTATATTTCACGGACCGAAGGAACGACGTTTGCTTCGGCCGTGACAGGCTCTCTGAGAACTGCGGGCAAATTTAAACCACAAAACAAACTACAAGGGTAACCTTATTTACAGACCTTCGCAGCCCTTCCAGCAAGGATTTTCAGTTTTATCTTACGGCCGCCCGGTTCACTTAATCAAAATGCTTCCTGCTGTGCGTCGAACCCATTATCGCTCCGACGGCAGGTCGGAGCACAAGTCTGGGATACCGGATATTTGACAGTCACCGGTGCCAGCTCATGCAATGAACGTTTCGCGGAACTGCGGGACATGCAACGGCCGTTCGCACCGCATCATGACCGAGGTCGCCGTGTGGCAGGATGTGAGAACAAAGAGGGTAGCCAGTGTCAACACGAACTGCAGTGCTCGACATTGAGCCGGGGGCTGAGTCAGCAGCGAGGGCCGTAAGAGAGTCGAGACCACCATCCATCCACGCGATCCACCAGGGCGCGGAGGCGTCGTCCCTTCCCGGGCCTCTAACATGCAACTGGTACTAAGAAGAATGTCGAGGGGACTTTCGTCGATGGACACACATTTCAGATTCAGACTGCGCGCAAAAATATTTGCTTCTCGAGCAATGTAATGTCGCGTACGAGGTCACCCCGTTTGACGAGGACCTGTGCCAAGAGTGCATCGACGATGCGAGGCGACGTGGCTACCCAGTAGACGGCGAACCGTCTGCGCGGACGTAGTTACGAGATGGGGTCCTCTATGCAGCAACCGCACCGTCCGACCCGGATATGGATCGCGTCGTGTACCCTCTTCGTGGACGACGCGGCCACCCGTTTCCTGGCAGAGATGCTCAGCGTCTATCTGTTCAATGAACGATTCATTAGGAGCCAATCGCAGGGGAATAGAGTTCTCAATGCACTTGCAGATATCCTCCTTCGGGCCTCGGACCTCTAGCTGCCTGTTGTTTCTCATTTGATCACCACCTCGACGTTGAGCTTTGTCACTGCCAAATTCCAATTTGCTAGAGTACTACGAAACGAGATCCATGAAGGTATCACCATCGAGATGACCCTCCAGAGCAAATCACTGACGACAAGTAGATCTCGAGCGCTGCACAAGAGTATCCCACTTACCAGCGAATCTTGTCTGGTGACTCGGAAGCCTACGGATTCATGGTGTTCCCACGAGAGATACCCCTGAATGACTACATCCAGGTAATCCCAGAGATCACGCTGTTCAACGTTCGTCAACGACGTCAAGACTCAAGTGTGTAGTACTTTGTCCTGTCTTACGTTGACACTATTTATAACTTGGTCTAGCTCATTTTACGAGGAAGAGCGAGCACGTGACCCGACCAACCAAGGTCTCCACGCTAGCTGCTCGCACGAAGAAATCAAAGTTGGAAATATATGATGAACTAACAGAGATGACGATCGGCCTGTACAAGAGGATTGTAGGAATATCGGAGGGATCTCCAGAAGCTTGTGAAATGTTTAAGCATTTCATGGCAGGTTATGTTCGCCCCCATACCTCCATCGCGAGATACCAATTGGAGGACTTGGACTTGTATTACCTTGTTTACAAGGTCACGGCGTATCGACAATTGTGGCTGTGGTGAGGACAAAACTCCCCATCAGGGCATGGTTAGTCATCTGGTCATGTTCGGGCTTGGAGGGTTGTGGTTTTTTTGGCAGTCCAACTAAACCTTTTTTTTGGGGGGTTACAGTTGTTATTCACAGACTATTTCGCATGTTTACTTTACTATCTTGTAGACTGCTCCACCATCCCATGTCTTTGTCGAGGTCTGTCAGCTTCTCATCTTCCAGGTGCAAGTATTCACTTGGATGTCTCATTGGTAACCTCTTATCAAAATCCCTGAGCAGATGGATGTTTTCACAACCAGGGTGGAAGCCCACCATGAGGTGGGAACACTCGGAGAGAACATGATGAATGTGTGTATTTGGGATGGGGAAGATGATCAGTACAGGGTGTCAATGACTACTATATATATGGTCTACTAGCAATAGGAATGTGTGACGTAGTGGATAAAAGGAATGCAGTGACATAGGAAGAGGGTGTGTGAGGCTTACACCCTCCCACTCTACAGAGAATTCTTTGCTGTCTCCCAATGGTCCAAGGCTTCACAGTCCTCAAGCATAGTTTGCGATAGCCATTTATCGTCCTCTGGTCCATATCTGACCCATCGAACCAGATAGCGTTTTCCCTGACCCACCACCTTCTCATCAACAATCTGATCAATGAAGTTTTCTTCTTTGCCATTTTTGGTTACCATTGGACTGGGTCGGGGGTGTTCGTGTGAAGGGAACAGGTCAGTATCGTTGGCCACAAATTGTTTGAGTTGGCTGAAATGGAAGGTGGGGAAAATGTTGGGTGAGTTTGGTAGATTGAGGGTATACGACGAGGTGGTTGGGTGCGCTTCAACGATCATGTACAGACCATTGTATCGTGGCATAAATGTTGCAACCCGTTTGCTTCCCTTTTGAATGTAGTCGCATCATCAGTTTCATGTTGACAACAGGACGTGGTCACCAACCTGCAGCAGAGGATCGGGTGAGCGGTGCTTGTTAGCAGCAAAGGCTTGTGAAGCCTTAGCGGTTAAGAGTCTATCCTGCACCTCCCACACTTGCTGTTGTACCTGTGAGATGAGCACGGCTGCGTCTAATTTGTCTGTGTCCATCAATCCTTTGGAGGTGAATGGGGGTAAGATTCGAGGCGAGTGACCAATGTGGAGTTGGAATGGTGAATATCCTGTGCTCGCATTTTGGAAGTTCATGATGTGGAAGCATATTTTTGGTAGGGTCTTCACCCAACCCTTTTGATTACGGTCAACATGGAAGTGGATACATTGCGTGATAGTTTTGTTTGTCTGCTCACTGGCTCCATCAGACTGTGGGTGGTAAGTGGATGACATCTTAAGTTTAATACCAGTCAGTTTATGCAGTGTGCACCAAAATTTGGAAATAAAGAGCTTATCATGGTCGGAAACAATTTCTAAAGGCAGGTCATTTTCACAATACCAATGGTTGAAAAACAAGGTGGCCAGTTCACGTGCAGATATTGTGTCCTTGCAGGGTACAATGCAGATGTTGGCATTCAGTCGGTCAGTGAAGGTAACAATGGTGTTAAACCCCTCATTGACAGGCAGCGGACCAATAAAATCGATGGCCATGGAATCGCCATGGTGGTCTGGCACTGGTAGTGGGTGCAGTAGTCTGGCAGGCAAGTTTGTTGGCGACTTGTTGTGCATGCATTCCATGCAGGAGGGAATGTAAGATTCTGTAAGGTCACAGCGCATGTTTGGCCAGTAAAAGGAGTGGTGCATGGCCATGTAAGTCTTCTCGCCGCCAAAGTGGCCAAGTTCATCATGAGCAATGTGGAAGAGGCATTCCTGCAATGCCTTTGAGTGCAGTATGACAAGCCGGTCTGACAGATATAGAAGCCCTTCTCGTTCGCGTAAGTTCAGAAAGGATTCGAGTAAGCCAAACAAACGCCTGCAATAGGGATTGTCAGTGTAACCTTGCAGAATGTCACGGATGAGTTCATGATCAATGGAGATACTCAGTGCAGTATGGTCCGGGCAACCGTCAACAAGGTTCACAGCCACGATTGAAATGTCATCTAGGAAGTTGGTCCTGCTGAGCATGTCAGCAGCTAGGTTTCGCTCTCCTTTGATATAGTTGAAGTTCAGGTCGAACTAAGATAAGTATTCTGACCACCGTGCTTGTCATCGCAAGAGGTCCTGTTGAGTCGGGAAATTTTCAAGCGTGCAGTGGTCCATGTAGATGTTGACTTCAGCGCTGAGTAGCATTCGCCATTTGTTTAAGGCCTTGATGATTGCAAGCAGCTCCTTTTTGTGCACTGGGTAGTTCAATTCAGCGCTATGCAGCTGCCAAGAGTCAAAGGCTACAGGCCATGCTGTTTCCCATGTCTTCCCCCATGAGAGCACAGCTCCAGTATGATAGTCGGAAGCGTCGCATGTAAGGAAGATTTTGTTGCTGCTGGAGTTGACGTGGTTGATAACAGTCAGGCAGTGTGGGCTTATGATGAGGTCCTTCAGTGCTTGGAAGGCTTGTGCGTGATCTGTAGACCAAGCTGGGAAATTCTTATCAGCTCCTTTCGCTGTCAGTGGTGTAAGGATGCATGTGTGTTCAGAGATTTGTGGAATATGGTTCATGAGAAATCGTACAAGACCAAGGAAGGAATGGAGATCATTTGCATTGCGTGGTGTGGGCCATTGGAGGATCTGTGCCACCTTTTTACTGTCAGGCTTGATCCCACAGGCAGAAATGTGGCATCCGAGAAAGTCGACCTCAAGACAAAAGAGCGAGGTCTTTTTTGGTGAACAGAAGACAGATGCAGCTCGCAGTGCTTCCAGCACTTTTTGGACATTGACCTTGTGTTCATCGAGACTCTGTGACCAGATGATAATGTCGTCAAGGTATACATGGCAGATTTTGCCAATCAAATGTCACAGCACAGCTGTCATTCAATGTTGGTGACAAGCGGGCGCATTCCGTATGCCCATAGGCATCACAGGCCATTCATAAAGTCCCCATGGTGTGAGGGTGGCATAAGGTGGATGTCATCCAGATGCACTTTGGTCTGGAAGAATGAGTTTGTCATGTTGATTTTCCCAAATACTTTTTCTTTGGCATACTCCCGTAGGATCTTGTCAATACGGGGGAGGGGGTAGTTGTCTGGCACAGTGTTGAGGTTGAGCTGTCGGTAGTCATTGACCCAATGCAGCAGCATGGTAGGATCTGCTTTGGATATTATAAAGGCTGGTAAGGAGTAAGCACTGGAGGAAGGCCGAATATGACCAGCAGCAAGGTGTTGGTCGAGGAGTGTCTTCCACGCGGCTCAGTACTTTTGAGGGCAGTCATAGGCTCTAGAAGAAATGATTTTGTTAGCATCCTTTAGCTTGATGTGAAAGAGAACATTGTTAGGCAGGAGATCAACATGCGGAATGTCATTGGGGAAGCAGTCAGTGAATTTCTTTGAAAGCCCTGTCGCATTGTTGTAAGTCTTCCAGCATCACCAAGTTAGCAATTCGTGCTTGCATAGCAGCCACAACGTTAACTTTGTGTACAGGTTCACACAACTCCTTGACAATTTCTTTTAAGTCAGGCAGTAGGTGATTAAGTTCACAGATCACTGCCTTTTTCGCTGTATAGATTTCCGGTAGGTCAGCGTTGAGTCGTTTTGAAGAAGATATGGGTGGAGCTGGATTAAGGAGATCATAATTAAGTTCTTTAACGAGGCAGGTATGTAGCTCATGGTCTACAGTTATCTTGTTATGAGAAAGAAAAGGGGCGCCAAGAAGAATCGGTGTGCAAAGGTTGTTGGTGACAATTGCACGAATGGTCTTTGAACAGAAACGAGAATCTAGGGAACTGCAAGAGAGGTGGACATAATCAGTGAGTAAAAGTTGCTCTTTTCTCTCCCCAAAAATTGCCATGGCAACAGACACCAGCTTGTGAAGGTTTCACCTTTGAAGGCCAAGTTTGTTTATCAAACTCTCATCAATCAGAACTAAGGACGACCCATGGTCAATGAGAGCGTTAACAGGTATGGGGGAGGTAGTAGCAGGACCATCAACAATGCATGACCAATGAAGATGAGGAACAGAAATTGGGGCTACACACTTGGGTTCAAAATCGGTACCATCACCTAGTACAGCCGATAGCATGACAACACCAATTGTTTCACCCACTTCTACAGCAGCGATGGTCTTGCCTTTGGGCCTTCTGTTCTTGACCTTGGCGGTGGCCATGTCAGCCAGTGTGAGGGTCTTGTAGGTAGCGCCGACAGGAAATCCGTTAGGACAGGTCCATGAGCGGTGGTCAGGTGGAACAAAAAATTGGCAACATTTCAAGCAACCTTCATTGTTCATGAGAAGCTGGCGCTTGTCCTGTGTCAACGCTGGGAGCTGCATAAATTTCCCAGTCATAGCATTGGTAGCTTTGTAGGTGGTAGTTGTTTTTGGCAGCAAGGAGTTGTTGTTACAAAACCCCCTTTCTTCACACCATTTTCGCCTTCTCTTTCGCTTGACCAGTGGCACATGACTTCGGAATCACATGACCCACTGCATGCACTCAAGACCAGTGACCTCTGGCATATGACCGCATGTGACCCAGACATGTCTTGACACGTACACATCAAGCACGCTATCTCTCGCTGATCGGGAACAGCTGAGTTCCCCAAGCCATCAAGCATGCTTGCTGCTGCAGGTTGCACAGCCAAGGGAATTGCTGATCTCAGTTGAGTCAGCAGTGCTTGTACCTAAGCACTGCCTCCATTTGCAGATCGCCGATGGGATCTCCCAATAGATCCCCTGGACTAAAGAGGCAGTCATCAGATCCAGCATAGCCAGCTGATTTCCTGATCAGGGAGCACAGCCAATAGAAGCAGCACTATAAATACAGGCTCTGCTTTAATGCCTCTTTCCTTAGTTTAGTCCACTTGTATCTACAGTGGGATCTTCGCTCCTCAAAGCTCCTTCTAGATATTAAGGCAACCCATCAGTCTTCTATTCATTTCCCTCGCCAGGCTTAGTGTTAGCCTGCAAGTTAGTCTCTGGTCCCTGTAGTGGTCGTTGTTTGCGACGTCTGACTCTACAGCGTTGCTCCCGCAACACTTGGACTAAACTATCATACACTACCTGGACTGTAGGGTTTATGCGGAACCTCCCCATCCTCCCCTTGCTTGCCATCCCTCATTGGGTCCCCTCGCAAGGTTTATTCCCCAGGTTCCAAGGCCTTGATTTAGGCCCAGGTGTAGTTCCCTTGTTAGGAATGAGCAGCTGAAAGGACCTCGCCTGTTACGATGCTACCGCTCTCAAGGCGTGAGCCAAGATAGATAACTGTCAAGAATGTAGCAGTGAGTAATCAAAGAGGTACTCGAAGACTCAGGGAGACGAATACACCAAGAAAGCAGGTATATTGCGTAGAATTAGCTGGGGAGCTAAGTTCTATGCCGAGGTGTTTATATACATGAGAGACCGTGCTACGAGAGGAGAGGATCCCAAAA